>JAUTBS010046248.1:0-13785 GCA_032361285.1 Aequorea victoria
AATACTAGCAAACGATGTAAATCATAAACGATTATTTTTGACAATGCTTGGAAGGTAATTAATTGTATGAATGATGGTATTTAATTTCGGTAATTAACCCAAAATTGCATAGATGATGATTGTATGATTGTACGAATTGGACGAGTCACCTCACTCCGAGTGGGAAATACTACCCCCAGGGGAGCGGGTGTGACAATAAGAAAAGCGGTATTAAATATAAAATACTTTAAAATATATATTGTATCCTTGTTGTTAGTAAAAGAAATTTAGAAAAGTTGTTGTGAAATAAATATAAATAAATAAATTTATCGAAAGTGATATTTTTATCTTGAACATCCTAAATAGATGTATTTTGACATTTGTTTTACCTACAAGAGAATTAAGAAAAAGAGTTAAGAATTTATCAATTTTGCCTGATTTTTATTAAATCCTCTTATCAACAAATTATGCATGTTTATTTCTTAATTTCACAATAAACACACTAAGTTGTATTGATGCACTTTTTAATTTTAAAAAAATTATAAATAAGGGGTTCAAAAATTGTTAAATCTAAAAATTTTAAGTATTATATGAATCGTAAATAGTGAACAGACTCGTAAATCGTCAGATTCACCACGATTCTCTCACAAAATAGATTTACTCATAGATTCGTATTGATTTATGTATGAATCAAAAATCGAATCGAGAACTGAATCGTGAATTGCAAGATTCTGATAACTATGCTTAAAAGTCAATAAAATGTAAATAAACTTGTCCAGCTGCATATTAACATAATATTGACATAAACAGATACAAAAATTCCCCAAAACTTGATTAGAGTGCCCTGCATCATGGCATTAGATATTTTAGTTAAAAGCTAATACATTGAATTCTTTTATTTGTAAATCATTAAACTAAACGTTCATCATGTAGAAAAACACTACATGGGAAGATTTAAAAATTATTTCTACAAGCAAATGGCACACAAAACTTTGAATTCGCAATAGCAATCCTTACAGTTAAATAAAAAAAACATAAAAGATTCCTACTGGCTCGAACTGTGTTTGATAGTTGACAATGAAACATTAATAAAATCAAATGTACGCAACGATTGTTTCACTACCAAACATTTACCCAGAACTGTTATCAAGTTTTCACGCCAAGACTGTTGTAGAATCTTGCGATTCACGATTCAGTTCACGATTCAATTCCTGATTCATACATAAATCGAAAAATTGTTGGATCTTACAATTTTAAGAATTATATGAATCGTAAATAGTGGATCGACTTGTGAACAGAATCGTGAATCGTAAGATTCTCTCACAAAATAGATTCACTCATAGATTCGTATCGATTTATGTATGAATCGGGAACTGAATCGTAAATCGTAAGATTCTGATAACTATGCTTAAAAATCAATAAAATGTAAATAAACTTGACCAGCTGCATATTAACATAATATTGACATAAACAGATGAAAAAATTCAACCCAAAACTTGATTAGAGTGCCCTGCATCATGGCATTAGATATTTTGGTTAAAAACTAATACATTGACATCTATTTTTGTAAATCATTAAACTAAACGTGCATCATGTAGCAAAACAATACATGGGAAGATTTAAAAATAATTGCTGCAAGCAAATGGAACACAAAACTTTGAATTCGCAATAGCAATCCTTACAGTTAAATAAAAAAATATAAAAGATTCCTACTGGCTGGAGCTGTGTTTGATAGTTGCCAATAAAACATTAATAAAACCAAATGTATGCAACGCTTTTTCACTACCAAACATTTACCCAGAACTGTTATCAAGTTTTCATGCCTAGGCTGTTGTAGAACATAACGATACAAAACAATGACTTTTTGATCGTATGATAGGGGGATGGGTTTCAAAGACATCAAGCGATGGAGATTATTGGTCAAAATAGGGATTGAAGGGGATTGCAGTATTTTTACCTAACCCAACAAAGAGAGGATGGGAGAGAGGAAGAGGGAATGGGGAGGAACTTGTTAAATGAAAATGGTTTAAATAACATAACTAGCCAGTTTTCTTGCAGCCAAGTTCTTAATAGACACTAGTGACAGAGAATGGAATGAAGCAAGAAAAAGGAAGAAGAAACACACGTGGACCACACAATCCTAGGCACACAAGGGTGCCACCTAAATCAACTCTCAATGCTATTAATCTAAGCCTAACTATTATAATTTCAAAGCCTTTAACTTGTAGGCTAAAAAACCCTACGAAGATGGGACCTAGAATCTTCAATTGAAAAAAAGGGAAACATAATATTAATAGGAAACAAATTCTATAACTCATAATTAAGAAATAATTAATAGAAAACTAAATACTAAATGAACTAATGAAATTATAAAAATTATGCTCACTATATTCCATACATCATCTCTGACAGAGAAAAAGGACTTAACCTCTAGTTCCATCTTTAAGTATTCCATGTCAGAGAATTAAAAACTTCGAGTATGCTAGCTGTTTTATCTTCTTCTGAATTGCATGCTCCTCGAAGCACGGATTTGAAAGTCTCTTCATTTTGAAGTTGTTGATGAGATCTACCAAACATGGCTTGAAAATGCAAAGAAATTTTTCAACAGCAATAAAATCAATCCTCTCTAACTTGGCCAAAGAACAAATTGGTACCTAACAATTTGAGTCCATTCTCATGTTCAAGAAGTTCTTTTTGCAACACCTCTTCTTATGTGGATCTTGTTAGCTTTCAAGTACAACTTCTAGGACTTCAACACCTTACACACTTTCTATCAAATCAACATTACATTTCTCATTTTACTTATAAAAAAAAAAAATTTGCTTTTCTCATGGTTGGGAACTTCTTGATCAACAACTTACATTTGATCTTTATAATCTTTTGGTTGATTGTGTGAAGTATCCCCTAAGAAATGGGCTAACAGTTTCCAAAGTTCTTTACATCTGTGCCATCTGTTATGACATCGGGCCATATCAAGTCTTCAATTCTTCTTGTGATTTCTTCATCTCTTGCTGGTCATTGTAGAACACCTCAAACTTCGAATTTACCTCATAATTGGTTCCCACGTTTAAAAATAAGAAAGATAGTGAACAAAAAATAAATCAGAAAGGGGGGGTTTTTTCACTTACTTTAATTTCTTCTACTTTTTTCCAGAAACCAGAATTTTTCTATTACTTTTGTTTTGCTATTTTTTATTTTTTTTAAAATGGACTGGGTCAAATGAGTAACTCAAGCTAGGTTGCCTGGGTCAAGCTTGGGTCGGTTTACATGAATCTGGACAAATCATGGGGTCAGAATCTGGATATGGGTCAGCTTAAGTAAATGGGTGGAGTTATTGGGTTGGGTCAAGGTTATGGTTGCCAGTTACTGGTTAAAAGAATGGGTGGGATTAATTAGTTCAGGTCAACGGGCCAAGACTGAGTCGTCTTCCACAGGCAATACAATCGATCGACAGAGGGAGAGCGGGAGGGGTAGAGAAAGAGAGGGGGAAGGAAGGATAGAGGGTTTCCATGGGGGAGGTGCCAACTAGGGCTTACTAGTGGCCAGTGGATGAAATAAGCTCGGAGAGGCCTCAGCAGGTGAGATCTGATTTTGCAATCGACGGATGGCTGCAACCGGACTAGATTCAACAGCGACTACGACAGATTGTGTTGGATCGCAATGGGATTCCGAATGGCTGTGGAGACTGACGGCATCGGATGACAATGAAGAAGGTTAGCGGCTATGGATTGCTTGGAGGTGGTTGTCTAGTTGCGTTCGATGAGGCGACGTTGGTGCTTGACAAAAATGCAATGGTGCAGCAGGTGGTCAATCGATGATGGCAATGGAGTTGTTCATCTGAGCGAGGGTCGTCTGATTGCGGTTGGCCTAGATGCTTATCTGGTGAGGTTAGGGTTCCAATGAGTATTTAGTGAGACTTGTTTGGGGCAGCACTGCGCATGGTGAATTTTTGTAGAAAGTGGCGAAGGGGGAGAGTGAAACAAAGAACAAGAGAAAGAGATAGGATCTCGAGCCTAAGCTATGATACCAAAATGGTGGAGATCGGGAATGAAAAAAGAAAAGGGAAGAATAATAACACTTGACCACACCCCTAAGCAAACAAGGACACAAACTCAATCAACTCTCAATTCCGTAAATTGAATTCTAACTACTAGAATGCCAAAGCCTTTGATATATAGGCTAAAAACCCTACCAAGATAGGAAAGTAGAATTCCTTAATAAGAAAAAACTCAAACATAATACTAAAAGGAAACCAATATTTCCTTCCAAATAGATATACATATACATATAAGTAGATATGTAGTTTGCACCATTCAAACCAATATTTCATGCACATGTGCTTATATCAACTTATGAAACACAGTCACATGCATGACAGCATACAAGTGTATGAGTTACGATCATATCCCACATCAATTAAAATAAGGAAATTCCATGTGCATATAAAGCCTCTTGGACACCCTTCTCTTGTAAGCCGATTTTTAGGGCTAAGTTCTACCCGAGTTTGTAACATTTGGTATCAAAGTAACCACCATGCCAAGTATGGGATTGGATGCAGCCTATTCGAGTATGGAGTCAGATGGGTTGTTGCTTTGTGGTCGAGGAGAGAGTGACCTATACGTTGAATTAAGGCATCGATACATAGAGTATGTCGTCAAGACATTGCCTGCGGAACGTGGTGGCATGTTACGATCTTGTCATACATCGATTAAAATAAGGGACTTTCATGCGCGTATAAGCCTCGTGGGCACCATCCCCTTATAAGTTGGTTTTCAGGAGTGAGTTCTACCCAAGGGTTGGTAACATTATGACTCTATACAAATGGCAACCTGAAGAACCCATATTGCTGGTGATAATATGCAAGTATATGGAGGGCTACGATACATATCCTGAGTATCATTAATTAATCCTGAGAACTTCAATCAAGCTCCCAAGTGAGAAAAGCACCATGATACCTAAATAGCATGAGCCCCCAAATTCCACCACCATGCAAGAGGATCAAGGCATCAGGCTTTGTGCCTTAGAAGTCCCATAATCCAGTAGATTTTTTGTAACTGAAGCACCTAATGGATGCCCTAGCTTGTGCTTTGATGTGTACGATCAGATCAAAGACTGGGTTATTGAAAAAAAGGATCAAATCAAAGAATGTATAAATAAGAATCTGAAGCTTTCATTACAAGCTTTCGTAGTGCCCTCCATCTTATGGGGGTGGAAAAAGTAAAAATAAAACTGAACTTGTACAAACTGTCAAAGATGAACTGTAGAAATACCATATCCTCACATTAAACTACCATTCAAGGAAGTTTTCCTCAAAGCAGGCAGGACCTAGAAGGTGATACTGAGCTTTCTCTATTATGATCATTTTCAGAGATTAACCATCACCAAGGTACTCTCGCCCCAAACTAGATCATGCAAATCCAAAGATTAAAATTTCATTTCAGTGTGTTGTTTCGATTAGTATGAAAACGGAAATGTTTCAAAACATTTCGAAGATGTTTCAGAATGTTTCGAAACGTTTCCGAAACATTTTAAACGTGACAAAATTAAAAAGATTTAGAAACATAAGTTTAGATTTATGTATTAAAGACTAATAATTGATTAATTATACCTATAGAGATTTATGTAGTTATTCACATAAAAGAACGAGCGTAAAACCATAAAATCAATGTTTAATGAGTTTTTTTTTTATGGATAATCAAACACTTAATTTTGTCATCTACAAGTGTAAATGATTCTAAAAAGTATAACCATCTAATAGTATTATTTCCTAATCAAATAAGATGTAAAAATCTTCTTAGCAGTAGTAATATTAATAGTACTATTTTTAATGAAGTAAAATACAATCATCTATAATTTTTAAAATAAATGTAAAAGTATTTATGGAAAAAAAAAAAAATCCATTCACTAAAACTTATTTAGGTATATTGGACAATATTCTGATGTGTTTCGAAGAAAATACTAGAATTACGTTATTTCACTAATGTTCATTTCGGTCGTTTAGGAAACGGAAACATTTCGGCTGTTTCAATGTAAGCAGATGAAAATTTTGTTCCATGTGCAAAACATAGGAGGGGTGTGTGTGTGCACACATGGGAGAGTGGGTGGATTGGTGGTGGTTGGGGGGGGTGGTTCTCTTTCCCTCAGGCATCTGACCACTTGCATTTATCTAAGAAACAAAACAGTTCACATATGGTGGGACTCTTTACTTAGACAAAAAGTAAACAAGGAATCAAAACAAAATATTTTTTCTTAAAAAATACAAGAACAAGATGAACCCAAGTCATGTGTACCACAATACCCTACACAAAACCGAATACACATGCAAGCGACCAATCGCATATTTCTGGGAATGCACTGGTTTTATTAAGGATGAACAATAATATAAAGGCTAAGGCAAGACATGCATTGCCAAGAAATTTAAGAATCCACACGAATACAACAAAGAAAAACAGATACTACAGCACTTGGATTCAAATAAAAACAACATTGACACCAAATTTGTGACATTGCAATGGCGAAATAAGTAACATACTTAGGTAAACAACCTGCCCAATTTCTACAGCTTGCAGCAACTTTTCTTCTGGGAGGAAATTGCAATAACCCTGAGATGAACCAGTTCACACGTATCAGTAAGATGATAGAGATTATTAATTAGCACAACTTTAATTCGACGAGTTATAATTTCATTCAAAGACAAAATAAAGGAAATGACACCCGTATACAAAAGACAAAAACAGAAAGAAGCACCTAGACACTCCTTCATGAATCAAAAAACTCTAGAAAATCCCTTAATTGGCCAAGAGAAGGGTTAATAACTACCGACTTCCAGCTAAAAAAGGTTACAAATGTACTCCTAAGCCTGTACAATGGAATCTCTATATCACCAAAAGGTGTGATTCTGCTTACCCTAGATGATGATCCACATAATGCATAAGGGAACCAAAAGCCAAACCATCATGCTCCTTTTCCAACTCTATCCCCCCACTAACTATGAAGATGCTCAACCACTCCAAAGGAGAATACACACTCCCGCACTAAACCAAGACAAAACTGTAATCTAAAGGTCTCACACCACTTGCCAATGGATAAGAAGATGATTCACGAATCCACCATCTTACTTACACATACATCTTCAACTCATAAATTCACAATCACCTATTTCTTCCAGATCAAGTTATCAATATTGAGGATTTTACTATGAGATGTGCAACAAATGAAGGCAGGTCACCTTTGAAGGAGCCCTAGGACACCCAAGAAATCTTCCAACGGAAAGTAGAAGTGTGTTGATCTAGATAACCTCCATTTCATAGAATCTACTCATGTCCCAAAACTTGATTCCCGTACAACCTCTCAAGCAACCCCATCAACTTTGCAAACTACTACTTGATAAATCAATACAACTTATTCGCCATAAATGCTAAATAGAGTGGTAAATTTTTTCCCTTATAAGTACCATTGAAATAGGGGTAAATTACATCCACCCAGGATTTTAAATCGCAGTATCTGAATGTGTATCAGTATCGGATATACGGTCATTTTTCGGCTGATATCGAACAGTACCGACAGATACATTGGTAAATATCGGTATCAGAGGTCCCAAATCCCGTTACGTATCGACCGATACAAAACGATCAATATTTAAAACCATCCATCCACCTCCCGTAAGGTTTTTGACAAATACAAGAACCTCTCTTGAGATTTCTAAAATAACACTGAGCTCCCTTGTCTGACTTGTCGGGAAAACGGCGATAACGAAAAATAATATTTTTACTATTTTACCCCTACCGTTAATTAAGAAAAAGTTAGCTGAGAAGATAAAATAACTCTAAGTTTTGTATAACCTGTTAGAGAGAGGGGGGGGAGGCGAGAGAAAGAGAAAGGAGAAGCGACAAAGAGAAGAGGGGAGATTGGTTGATCACGAAGAGAGGAGATGAGAGAGAAAGGGGGAAGGGAGTTGGTTATTAGAGATTGAGAGAGGTGAGATGAGAGAGAAGACGAAAAGGGGGTCGATCAGAGGTTGTGCAACAGTGGTGGTGTCTTACGATGGTGGTGGCGGTGTCTTTCAATGCGATGGGGCGCGGTGGCGGTGGGGGAGCTCATGCTGGCGAGCGATTGTGGCGTGCAGTGGCTTGTGATGGCGACGATTTGAGGTTGTGGGGAGAAGTGAGTCCAAAGAGGGGAATTGATGCGTAAATCATAGAATGAGATGAAAGGGATAGTGGTGAGTTTTTCTTCATTTATTTCTCAGATGCTTTGTTATTCTTGTTACTATCTTATATTCTGGAGCACATATCTCACTTCCATTAGATTACATTTGATTAACGTCTTTTGTGTCACTGATGCGGGATGTGAACAGTGCCACCAATGTGCACCATAATTTGCAAGGCGTCGTTATCCCGAGTTCTGGTTCTGTTGGCATTCGAATACAATATCCTCCTTGTGTTTTTTTGGTATAATAATAGGTTTTTACATTTCCTTCCCCTCTTGGTGGATATTATTTAGACCTATATGATTTCTTTGAACTGTGAGCATTGGTTCTCCAACGCTTCAATTGGACTGCGTATACCTTGTGCTGCTGGAGTCTTCCTCAAGTGAAGCATTGCCTTTTTGGTTTTTATCGCCAAGATTCCATTTGTAATTAGATGTGCAAGGTTGCCTCCTAAAGTTGCCATTGCCACTGCAATTTCCCTCCTCTGCTGCTAGGTCATCACTACAATTATGCTATGCTCCAATGAAAACCATTGCCATCATTATCTCTCAATTTCCATCTCTATCAAGCACTACCACCACCAACCAGTTCCCTCTCATGAATTGAACTATTATCTTTAATACCTCTCTCAATGGATTTTGTGCATGTATGTATATGCATGGAGAAGATTAATTGGGCCAGCAAACGATAAAATGGTGGATTGGTGGGGCTACTAGTGGAGATGGTGTTTTAGGGCAATGGATGGTGGAATCGCGGGGGGTGGAGGGTTGTTGGTTTGGGCAGGTGATGCTGCCTTACGGTTACCATGGTGTGGTGGTTTGGGATGGCAGGGGTGTGACCGTGGTGCGGTAGTGAGGCTACAAAGATTATGGGTTTTTCCGGTGGTGATGGCCGTGTCTGGTAGAGAGAGATAGAGGTGGGAGGAGGAGGTGTCCTAAAGGGAGAATGAGAGATGGAGGGAGGGGTCGAGTCTGGAGGGAGAGAGAGAGAGAGAGGTAGAAGAGTGGTGGTGTCCGGAGAGAGGGAGAGAGAGATGGAAGAGGGATGTGGTAATGTCATGAAGAGAGAGGGAGGAGGATGATAGTAGAGGGCAACGGTGAAAAACATAAAATAATCATACTATTTTGCTTTATTTTTTTAATTTTTATTATTTTACCAAGGGTAGTTTAGGAAATAAACAATATAAACAAGGGTAAAATAGGAAATAAATATCAAATAATAGCTGATATAAGCAAATTCCGTTACCTATTCTAACAGTCAACTAAGGCGGACTCTGTAATCAAAAACTGAACTAGAAGGGATGTCAGTGTTATTTCAAGAACTTCATGAGAGATTCCTATATTTGTTATAAACCTCAAGGGAGGTCGATGTAATTTTTCGTTGAAATAATAAGGTATATGCCACAAAGAGGTTATCAAAAATTGCATTCATCAAAGTTGATCAAAAACAAAAAAAAAATCAATGTGACCAAGTATCATGTTTTGGTCCTGTGGTGCTTCTACCATTATTTGGTTATATAAGAAATAATTAAATGTATAATTTCAAGGAAAAATAAAGTGAAATAATTTAACATCTAAAATTCTTTCCAAAAATATAAGAAAGGAAAAGGACATGAAAACCGAAAACTATCTAACATCCAACGTAAGAGTGTAATCAGGGAACAAATTTAAAAATATAAAGTAAAAATATACATACCAAACTTATGTAACAACTACGCCAGATTTAACACATTGAGTCGTGAATAGACAAAATTCAAATTAAATAATATCATCATTTCCTTTCAACTTCTACCATCAGAAAGAAACACAATCTTTACATGAATTACAACAATATATCTTTCCAACCACAAACTATATTAGTGCAATATATTTGTTTAGGTTTCAACTTCTAACTTCTAATTTGGTTCAAAATGTCACAATCAAATATCGAGCATTGGCACGTGAATAGAAAATCAATCGGTGTCAAGTGTCAAGTTCTTCATATACACAAGTTGGACTAGTATCCCCTGCCTAAAATGGTTCCCACACTTGGCCTTCGTTTGGATTGTAGGAATTGAAGGGGAAGTGAAGGGTTTGGAAGAGAAAAGTTAGTTATAATGTTGTTTGGATTATTTTTAAGAAGGGAAGGGAAAGTAAATGGAAGGTTAGTGAAGGGGAGAAAGAGCCCACTTTTGACAGATTTATTCGCCTCCAAAAATTGGGAGGGAGAGTGAAGTGATGGATAAAATTATTTTTAAAATATCAATAATAACCTTTTCAAAATATAACGGAAGGAGCAAATTTAAACTAATATAAAAAGGTTATAAAAGTAAATAAGTATTAAACACCTCCCTTCCCTTTATTAATTATTATCAGTACAAAAAAGAGGAAGGAAATACCACTCCTCTCTCGAATAACCAAACAAAAGGATGGATAACTCCCACCCTTTTCCTTCTCTTCCCTTCCCTTTCTCTCATAACTAATACTTTCATTCACTGTCCCTCCCCTCAATCCAAATGAATGCTTAAAGTAGTTCTTTCTGGAAAGCTTTTGCCCAATGAAGTGCATTGCTTCAGCTTTTAATTCACATGCTGGCATAGCTTAGAAATAGTATTGAAGTGCAAAGATAAGAATGACCATATCAATCAATCTGAACATCAATCAATCTGAACGGATAGAAGCTTCATGCTACCATCTAATCCCCACATAAATATTTGGGGCATGAAGAATATACTACAAAAGGGATACAAGCATACCAATAACATAGTGAAAGAACAACAAAGAACATATGACTTGCTTTACAATATCATGCTCATGACAAGGAGGAGCATATTTGCCTCAATTCAAACCCAAATTTACACTCAAGGCCATGTTCAGATAACTTTCTACTACAAATAAATCTGCCCGTGCTTTGAGGAATGTGTAAGCAAGTATTTATGTTTGCCTATCAAGATAATCGCTTCCCATGGATGAAAAAAGGGGTGATGCGCTACTAACCTCTATCATCAAAATTGCACTGTCTGTACCAGCTAACAACAAATCCAACTCCGAGTCTTCCATCTCCTTTGTTGTCGGATTCACAATGAACTTATCATTAACCAGACCAATTCGAACTCCTGCAATAGTTTTCGAATTTGGCACTTCCGAAAGCGCTCTGTGATATTTAAGTGATTAGGACTTGGAAACAAATGTTCGACACTAAATGATGTCTAAATGGCCTAAAGCTATTTGGCCATATATTTATAGAACTTACACTGCAATCCCAGCTGCTGTCACTGCCAAGGAATCAGGAGAGTGCAAACCATCATAGCTCAAAACCTGCAAGCAAATGGTGAGGCAGGAAAATTTTTTTCTTTCCCTTTTTTTATTTTTCCTTTTAATATGGCAGCAATTCTTGTGGAGATGAAAAATCAAGCAATAAAGGTTTTAACACAGTAATTATGCAACTGAAAAGGCATAAAAGCAGTGAATTAGAAGCATGAAGTTCAATTAACGT
Source organism: Aequorea victoria (assembly GCA_032361285.1). Lineage (NCBI taxonomy): Eukaryota > Metazoa > Cnidaria > Hydrozoa > Leptothecata > Aequoreidae > Aequorea > Aequorea victoria. The sequence goes on from JAUTBS010046248.1 coordinate 11,663, forward strand.
ACGAAAATCTGGTTCAATTAAGAGCACACCATGATATGCTGCACATCATGAAATAATAAAAATCAAATAGTTGGGAGAGGAGTTATGTTGGAAGATGTCTTGAATTTTTAGAGGATTTCTGTCCAAAACGGCAATGACTTCCGTCAGGACAGTGACTTCCGAACGGCAGTGGCCTTAAAGCTCTGTTGGATTCCTTCCAGACGGAGGTCATCTCTGTTGGATTCCGTTCAGACGGTCATGACCTCCGTCTGGACGGTAAGATGCTGACAAAACCTGGTGGTTTCGGGTGTTGGCCGTCCGGACGGATCCCGTGGGGCGTCTGGACAGAGTGATCCTAAAAGGTGCGGATTTTAGTATTTTTTAGGTCAGTTTTTAAAGGCATATATATATATAGAGAGAGAGAGAGAGAACCCTAATGTCATCTAGGGTTAAGAGAGAACTCAGAAACACTCAAGAGAGTCTTTGAGAGTGAAGAGAGGTTTGTGAGTTTTTAATCCTTATTGTTATAGCATAGATGTCAAATCATGAATCGAATCGAAATTACCTTTTTGTTAATCGTGAATCGAATAGAATCATGAATCATAGAGATTCAGTCATAATTTCTAAATATATAGAATAACCTATATATACTGTATAGATATTAAAGATACATTAAAAATATAGAAAGGCTATGATAATTCAATACAAAACTTGCTTTGGACGATGATCACGCGGTCTAATAAGTAAGATGCTTGCATATATGAGCAAGAGATATGGATCCAAACCCCACCCAATAATCTTTTCCACAAAAATTATGTTTGAAGTGCATTCTATTATTCTCTTTAAAACGGGTACAATGATCCCATGTAGGGTCATTAATTTTTTTCCCTTCTGTTTCTTTTTATCCACCATTCTCAATAAAAAAGATAAAATAGTTGTTCAGATGTAGACAAATTGTGGGCGACTCCATTACCACTACTGCCCAAAAAAATAAAGTGTTCCTCCACAGTTCCACTAGTGCCGACAAAATGAAATGTAAACTACAAACCAGTAAATGCCGAAACTTGAAATTGTTGAAGAAGGAAGAACAAGTGCCGACAATCAAAGATGCTTTCAGCTTTCACTAGTGCCGAAAATCAAAACTGCTGAATCTTCCAATAGTGCCGACAAAAACAAGCAATAAGAGAAGATCAAACTCCGTCGAAATTGTCGCTGTTTGCCGAAGGTATGAACTCAAGCACCGAACACTCAAAACATCTCAAAGAAGACAAATGGAATCAAAAAATAACCCTCAAACTTTGTTAATTAGTTCTACGACTCTTCAACTGGTCGAAAATGTTAAGTAATAAGTAGTAATACATTATAATGTGTGAGTTAATATTATATGTGGGGATGCCCACAGTAGCTATTGTAAACTCAGTTTTATTAATAAATATGGGTGTAGGTCTCGCATTAGAGATACACTCTATTCTCCATATTCCCTCTTGTTTCTTATCATGGTATCAGAGCTATGAAACTCTAGCCATCAAACCTTAGCCGCCGCCGCTGCTCTAACCCTAGCAACTGCAAACCCTAAATCCCGTCGCCGGTCACCGGAGCCATCAGCAAGCCTCGCCGACAGTAGCTATCCCTTCCAGACCCTTCATCGATGGTCACCGACCACCCAAAATCCGTCGACGAGAGTCGTCGACCATAGAACCTGGAGCGAATCCCTTTCGTCGACAACCAGAAGCCCTCGCCGACTACACAGAAGCCCTCGTCGACTACCCATCAACCCCCGAAACCCTTCGTTGACCACCAGAAACCTTTGCTTGGCGATCTAAACCACTCGCCGATCCTCGTTCATCCCCCAGAAACCCTCGTCGACCCCTGTCGGCGGGTTAAAGCTCAGCGCCGACCTCTGTCGGCTCATCCAGACCCATGTTTGCCTTCAGCCGATCACTGTAGCGCCTTGGTTGGTCCTTCCAGAGGTGTTCCTGTTCGAGATCCATGCGGTGAGGAGTTCCTGTTCCTGTTCGGATCCTGTTTCAGTTGTCTGGTTGATGGATTCTTCTTTCCCTCACAGTATCTTTTACCTTGCTGAAATGACTGTTGATAATGGGATGGGATTGATGATTCTGTGAGGGTCTGGCGTCATTTGCTGA
>JAUTBS010046358.1:0-13775 GCA_032361285.1 Aequorea victoria
TCTAGATTGTGATTAATAAGAACAATCGATCCGTCCCGTGGATGTACCCAGGTTTTTGGGGAACCACGTAAATCCTTATGTTGATTTCTTTACTGTTTCGTTACTTCAAGTATTTATCTTCTGGAATACTTATGTTGAATATTCGTTAGTGTCGACGCATAAGCTTATGTGTCGACACTTATGCGTCGACGTGGTTGATTCGTCCCAAATATCAACCACGTAAATCCTTATGTTGAATATTCGTTACTTCAAGTATTTATTTTTCTGATTAATATTCTCCTTCAACAAATTAAAACAGTTTTTTGAAAAGTTTTTAAGTTTGCTATAACAACCCATTCATCCCCCCCTTTGGGTTGATATTTGGGACAACAAAATGAAATAATAATGACAACTATTCTTTTATATGGTTCGTAAGGCGTATTCTACTTATCTACCATTTCTAAAAATGGTAATGTTAATTACAAAGGAGTTTTCTTAAGATTTCATCTTTGTTTTGGAAAAGTTCAAACTCTCACAATTATACTAGGTCATATTACTTTGGAACAATTTAATACACATAAAACTTATAACTCTAATAATTGAAATGAGTCTTGTCTTAAGTAGCACTTTCCTGAAGATACTAGAAGCTAACTTTGAAGTTTGAAAGATCTCTAAGGCTTAGTTGGGGTTCACGATATAACTTCACAAATCTTCTCAAAATATATGGTAGATTCATCATCGTATTGGTTCGGATCTCTCACTTCCGGTGACCTCGAATATTCATTATCATCCCAACTTTTTATTTTCAAAACCTAAGATAACTCAAACAGAACATAATTTACCTCTCGTGAAGGGATTTCAACAAACACTATATTCAGACACAGAATTATAGGTCCATTTAAAATTCTATCTGGTCTACCTTTAGGATAATATATCTCCAAAATAATTCTATTCAAAAAAATTGTTTCTAATATTATAGAATTCCTAACAGGTTGTGGCTTGGGTGTTATGAAGAATTTTCAGGTCAATCAATTCTCTAAGATTATAAAAATTCCTCAAGATCAAGTTCTGTTTCTGAATATGGAGTGTTTTCAAGATAACTTGTTTCTCAAAAAAAATTTCTTCAGTTCTAATGCCTAACAATCGCAGTAAGAACATTTCTATACTTATGAAGGATTCTCAATCGACTCATCTTCTCTTTATGTGAAAACATCTAAGGTGTATAATCTTCTCAACACCTTATCCATCTGGATCTAATCTTACCAATAATACACATAATACATAACGCACAGAGTACATACACATAACCACATTAGGGAGTGTTTGTCAAGGTCTATCACCCAAATCGATTAACTTTTTCCAATTTCTCATTAGAAGAAACAGTGATCAACCGTTCTTCCAATTACAACTTCAAGGCTAGTCTCTCGATTGTCATAAGACATGGTAAGATATTCCTGAGATTCAAGTCCCATAATAAAATAGCATATAATACATATGAGCATAACTTAACTCTACTTATGTTCAGGATATGAAAACTTTCAACTTCTGGACTTACTAGACTATTCACCAAGCCATTAGGGCAACAACTGCTTACTAAAATATCTATACACATAAGTAGTGTGCGATAATTACGTACGTAATCCTATAGCTCTGGAGTTTTAAGAAAATTCAAAAACTTTTACTCTGATACCAATTTTATCACGACCCAAAACTCATAGGAAAATATCTGTGGTCGGCCAGTGAGACAACTCCCACCCGAGACCTCATTATTTACGAGTTTAGGAATTTTGTTTTTAAATTCAAAATTTTCTTGATTATTAAAATATTATTTTTAATTGTAGAAGGGGAACAAGTTTAAACTATGGAATAAAATTGGTATGATTTTTATATGGAAGTGTGTCATTAAAAATATTTAACATAACTCGCAGAGCATTCTAATATTTAGAATTGTTACAAGGAATCTCTATATAGGCCAGCATCCCGGACCATAAGAAATATATGCATAAAAAAATCTTAAAAAGTTGTCACGACCTTGATCATCCAGCAATTTCTAGTGATAGCTAACCTAATACAAAACAAAAAGATATAGAATGTCATAAGTACAAAACTTGTGTGAGAGACATATAATAATCAGTTTACTATTTTACCCCTTTTTGTTAAAAGATTCTTTCCAAAAAAGAATTTTATGTGAAACTATTTTTCTACCATGTTTCCATACATTAGATCATACTAACAGTTTATAGAACAAAAAAGGGCAGAAAGAAAAATAATAATAATAATAATAATAATAATAATAATAATAATATAAAAGAGAAACCATCTTATTTGCATGTCATTGTTCTCGGTGGATATTCTGATCAGAAATTAGGGAGCGACACATATAATAGCATAGTAGGCATGATATCATCTTGTTACCACCTGACCACGTAGCCAAACCCCTCCTTGAACACCTCACTCCCTACTTGGAACTTTCTTAGCCGGCATAATTCATCGGTTGGATAACCATAAAATTATGTGTCTATGCATCACCATACAAGCCTTTGACCATGCATTCTCAGGCTAAAAACAGTTTAAATATGATTTATGTATCAATCGTTTTATTCAAACCTTATGTAATCTAAGATATATGTGAACATAAAGATATAGTTTTTATCATAAAATAAGTACAAATAGTAAAGTAAAATTATCTGTAACTCACATGGTGACGTTGCGACGGTCCAAAAAGAAGACAAATAAAGCCTACTCGGGCAGTGACATTCATAAAAGTATAACAATATCCACACTTAGAAATTCTATCATGTAAAGTCAATTTGATACTTAGAACATTCTTATGTTTGGTTTTGAGGTCTTTTGGACTTCCACAAGCAAAAATGGTAATTTTATCTCGTTGTCTTGAAATTAGTGTTTCAGTACATTTTAAGATTTTTTAACGTCCTGAGTTCGAATATGAAGTTAAAATTATCGTTTGAACATTCCTTAATTCTCGTTGGTAAAAAGATTCCCAAAAGGTTTCGTTTGAAAAATAGTGTGTTGGGAACTATGTTTTAAGGAGTGTTTTTGTTTGTTGATTTGGTGACCTTATATGGATGTTGAATTTGGCCATTCTAGGCACCACCAGAAATGTGACATTTGGGGCTTCAAAATAAGTGGTCATAAGGTGGTCTTTGAAGTTCTTGAGTGTCCATGGAAACTAACCAAAGTTGACCAAAAATTACTTTGATAAAATTTTCAGAATTTTATTAAATCTTTGAGCTAATTAATCTCTTAGGTCTTATCATAATTAAAATAGAATTTATTCATGAAAATTGCAGAACTTCCTATGGTCTTTCTACCAAAATAAGAATAAGATAATTTTCAATTTTGTAAAGGTCATGGTGAGGATTCAAAGTAAGTTGTTCAAGCCTTACTTAATTTCCTAAATTTTGGACTCAATTGAGATATTATGTTTGGCCTGATTTTCACTTAGATATTAGGGGTTTTTTTTTTGGAAAAACTCAAAACATCAAAATTGTAGCATACATTCCCATGTTTCCATCCATACAAGAATCACATTAATATGAGCTCTATATCGAAAGATATAATCTCCCAAATTTGACTGTTTCAACTTGTTTTCACAGTTTCAAGTTTTGAGGGTTAATTTTCTCCTCAAATTTCAACTAGGTTTGGGATTGATTTTGGAGAAACTTAAAACACCAAAGTTGTAGCTTGATCTGTTCTCTTTCCAACGGTTCAAGATTCTCTGGAATCAGAGTTTTTTGTAACAAGATATGGACTTCGAACCATGACTGGTTCAAAGTGCAAATTATGAAATTTTAGTTTTCTCAAGTTTTTTCCCAATCTTTGGATAAAACATTGACGGTTTTATGGATTAAATTAGAAGGGGTGTCAAACATAAAAGTTGTAGTTTAACATGTTATCTTTCCAACAGTTCCAAGATTGTGCAAAACCAATCACTGTGGAGGGAAATACAGCCCTCAAACCAGGGTTGGTTCGAGGCTTAAACCCAGAATTTCTGGATTTCCCCTTTTTAATTACCGAACTTCAAGCTTAATTTAACCTATGATACACGATGAATTATAAAATTCATAAACATGAAAGTTGTAAATCATGGAATAAGGTTTCCATAAAGCTAAAGAGCATTAAAAACAATACTCTGTGCACTGAGATATGGACTTCCGAAATTGCTGCCATGAAACTAAAAATAATTACAGAACTTATTTTCGGAAATTCTGGTTTTCCAATGAAGGTGGCAGCTATGGTGGTTGTTGGTGGTGCTCTGCGGTGAGGGGAGGGGTGTGTCAAGTAGTGTTGGTGGTCCAGGTGGACCACGGTGGCTGTGGTGGTGGTGCATGGTTGTTGGGGCGTTCTTGGGCAAAAAAAGAAGGGAAGGAAAACTGGGCTCACCGGCGGCGACTAGTGGCTTTGGCGATGGCAGGGACGGCTCGGGTGGTCCAATGGTGATTTTCGGTGGTGGTGGGGTGGAACTTCGGTGGCTGGGGTGCTTCTTCCTCCCTCTCTTTCTTGGTTTCCCTCCCTCCCATTTTTTTCCTTTCCTTCTCCAATAGCAGCGACAAAAGGGGGGCTTGTTTGGTAAATTAATTTTTTTTGCTTTGCATGTTAATTTAAATACCGCCTTTGATAGATTGTCATGTGTCCTAAAGTGCCATGTGTCAAAAATCAGTCATTTCTCTCTCTTAGTCATATTTTAAGGTGAAATTACGGTCGGCGAAAATATCTCAAAAATTGACTGTCTCAAAAAAATACCAAAAATTTATTTTAAGCTAATTACAATATTTTAAGATTGACCACGAAGTTAGATTTTAGAAAAAAAAATCTTGAACTCCAAATTTTAAGATTTTGGGACGATTTTAACATATCAAGAGGTTATGAACCTGTGTAACGTGTTTATCGTTCTTCTGGACGTTAAACCAACTATCAGATAACATCAAGAATCTCATTATGATAAAATAGCTTATGAATTGGTCCAGGTCGTGAGGCTCAAAATTGATTCTGTATTGTTCATATCATATTCTAGAACTTTGGGTGGAATGGAGTTCGAGGCACTGCCCTATTGGTTTTGATTCCTTTTAAACATTAAACGATACTCTCGGGAATTTCATTCCAAGAATCTGGCTTTCTATTTCGTTCCATTTTCCCTTATGATTTGTTCACATGGTCCATTCGCAAGTTTTTAGGGCTCAATTAGGGTTTTCGGGCCTTGTTTGAGCATTCTGAGTTCTTTGACTCATCCGACGGTAAATCGACTCCACTAACTGTCCCAAATTTTTTTTCAATGGCATAGAACTTGAGTTTACCTCTTTTAGTGTTCTCTAAGTCTACTTTATGTCATCTTATAGTCAAGTTTTCGATTTTCAAGTCTTCTCGGGTTTATTCTTCGGGTCGGGTGTCAGTTCTGGACACTTTCGGATCTATTTGAAGATCGAGATATTATAGGAGAAGTACTCGGCTCTCCAGTTGCCCACTTTTACTTCAAGTATACTCTCCTTTTATTTCTTTTATTTATTTTCTTTTCTCTCTTGCATGCTCTGATTTTTGCCTAAGCCGCTCTTGCGAATTTTTGGCCTACTGAGTAATTTTTATTTTTTATTTTTATTTTTATTTTTATTTTTTATTTACAGATGTAGCTGCTAGAGAATCCGGAACTCCTTGAGGTGACAACCGTGGTCAAGTATCAACCCAAGCATTTTCTTCGCCGGAGGCTCTTATGTAACCTTGAGACAGAATAGAACTGGAAGAAGTGGTTGTCCACCCTTCTTGGCAAACGGATTGCTTGGGTTTATAGCTGGTATGAGATCCATGAGATGACCTTTAGCATAGTGGGCCGTTTCGGCATTGCAGTGGATGGATTGTCTCAAGTCATAACTTATTACCCTTTTTGTATCCTTAGATAGTTCGGACGTAACCAAACCATTCCTATTGTTGACGAGATTCCCGTGATCCATTTTCATCCTCGAACTGATTTTTTACGGCGGCACGAGTGAGCCTGGCCTTCTCGGCAGAAGATTCCCATGGGTACTGATTTTTCTGACAAAGTGAGCTAAGAATTCAAGGCATTGATAAAGGAGGAAATAAACAGAAAGGCAGAAGACCGCACACAAAAGAAAAGAAGAAGAGACTAGGAGAAAACTTACATTTGTTGTGCCCCTAGTTACTTTCTACCTGCTTATACACTTAGCGAGTTTTTCCTTTTAGACTTTTATTGTAAGGTATTTTGATTACTTGCTTTCTTCCACTTTAAAAAGGAGAATTCATTAATAAAAGAAAGTACTGAGCATTTTTTTTATTTCATCTTGATTGAACTCTTTGTGTATATGATAAATGTCAAAAGCTAACAAATTCATTAAACTAATAGAAGGTACATCTTTACAAGGCACCTACTCAGGCTACGCCTTAGAATCTCAGTCTGTTCAGGGGCATCATTGAGCAAACTGGTAGACTTTGTAGACTGAACTAACAACAAGAAAGGGGCCGAACCTCGAGATGATGTTGTCTACGTATCTTAAGATACGAATCAGGTCATAACATAGTTTGGGTTTCAGGTTGCGCTCTTGGTTTTTTCCTATCCTATTATCATGCCCTAATTTTTGCCAAGATCGTCCTTTCGAGTTTTTGACCTTGTGGGTTACTCTAACTTTTGCATGGGCTGTCATTTTACCAGTTTTTAACCTAGCAAACTTCTTTATTTATATTTTTTTTTGTAAGCTTTAACTTTTTCTTAGGTTACCCTTTTGGGTGTGTAACCTAGCGAGCCTCTCAGGAGTAAAATTTCTTGAGTCGTTCGATGTTGATCGAGATCGAGAACTCATTCCCTTTCACGTCCGTGATCAGCGCTGCTCCATCGGCCATTACTTTCTTTGAGAAGTACGACCCCTCCCAGTTTGGTTTGAACTTGCCTATAGGGTTAAAGATTGGAGCTCTCGCTTCTTTAAGCACCAAGTCTTCTTCTCTTAACTTTCTGGATCGGACCTTCTTGTTGAAAGTTCTGGCCACTCTTTTTTATATTCTCGCACGTGTTCCATTGCCCTCATTCTTCGTTCATTTACCAGTTGTAGTTCCTCATACCTGTCCTACAACCACTCAACTTTCGACAACTAACATTCTGACATAACCCTTAGTAATGGCAGCTCTATCTCTATAGGCAACGCAACCTTCTTCTTATAGACCAATGAGTATGGAGTGACTCCCGTAGAAGTCCGCACTGAAGTTCTGTATCCCCATAAGAAAAATAGAAGCTTTTCTAGCCAATCCCTATATAATTCAACTATCTTCTGCAGAATTGCCTTGATGTTCTTGTTTGCAACTTCTACTGCTTTGTTCGACTGTGGTCTATAAGATGATGACTTATGTTGGGTGATGTGGTACTCGTCTAGCAAATTCAGGACTTCTCCTCTGAAGTTCAAACCATTATATGAGATAATTGCTCTTGGCACCCCATAGCGACAGATAATATTTTGCTTGATGAACTTTGCTACGTGGGATGCCTTCAGGACTGAGTGTGAGGTGGTCTCGACTCACTTTGTGAAATTATCGATAGCTATTAGGAAAAATTTATGACCGTTGAATGCCCTTGGCATTATTTTTCCTATGATTTTGATTCCCCAGACTAAGAACGGCCAAGGGAAGGTCATGTTGTGTAGTTCAGATGGCGAAACATGGATGAGGTTGGCGTGGACGTGACACTTGTAACAGCTGTGGACGTACCTGATGCAATCTCTTTCCATAGTTGACCAGTAGTAACCTTGCCGCAGGATCTTCTTGGCAAGCATCATACCATTCATATGTGGGCCACATACACCCGCATGTGTTTGTTCCATGATCTATTTTCCTTACTTTTCGTCCACACAGAGTATATTCATGCCCATGTATGATCTCTCGTACAGCTTTTCTCCGCCTATGACGAATTGTGCAGCTAGTCTTCTGATGGATATTTTATCATTTTCCCTTACATCGTCGAAGTATTCCATATCTTTGATGATGTTTCATATGTCGCAAAACCATGGCAGGTCATCGGTCACTTCTTCTTCCATTGCGGTAACTAACTCAAAGGCAGGCCTATCCATCTATTTTATAACCAGTGGTCTCATTTGTGCTCCAGCGGGGATTTCAGTCATTGAAGCTTTGTGGCTGAAGCATCTGCAAACCGGTTGCTTTCTCTTGGTGTATGGGTGAACGTTAGGTAATTGAACTGGTGAATTAGTTTCTCCAACTCACTGTGATATGGCTTTAGCTTCTCTTTCCTTACCTTGTAGTCACCCCTTGCTTGGGATACCACCAAGTTCAAATCGCCTATGACCTCTAGCCCTTTGATCCCAAGTCCTACGGCCGCTTCCAATTGAGCTAGGCATGCTTCGTATTTTGCCTAATTGTTTGTCACCTCGAACGTTAACTTAGAGGCGAGCGATATCCAGGCTTCCTCTAGTGAGACGAGTAGGATCCCAATCCCAAATGCAAACCTATTAGCCACCCCATCAAAGTATAACTTCCAAAAGTCGTCCATTAGGTGCAGCACCTCTTCATCGGAGAAGACAAAATCAGTGTCCTCCATATCTTCTACTGGATGCTCTGGTAAAAATTCAGTCACTACCCTCCCTTTTACAAATTTTTTGGTTATGTACTTCAGGTCGAACTCAGCCAACAGGAGTTACCCCCTTGCCAGCCAGCCGTCCGATAAGTGCAAGTTTCTTGAAAATACATTTGAGTGGGTCTAAACGAGAAACGAGAAATAAGTACTACTGGGTAAGCTAATAGGTAGGGTCTCAATTTTTTGGTGGCCCAGACCAAAGCCTGGCACGTCTTCTCTAAAGGAGTGTACTTTTCTTTATACTCCAGTATCATTTTGTTAATGTAGTAGTTAACCTTCTCTACCCTTGCCTCTCTTTCCTGTGCCAGCATACAACCCATCGCAGACTCTGTGACTGGCAAATACATTATCAATGGCTTCCCTAGCTCTTGCGGTGATAGCACCAGTGGATTTTTTAGATATTCTTTTATCTTCTCGAAGGCCTGCTAACAAACCTGATTCCACTGGAAATCGATTCCCTTTTTTAAGAGCCTAAATAGTGGTTCACAAGTCATTGTCAATTTGGCAATGAAACGACTTATGAATTACACTTTTCCCAAGAAGCTTCTCACCTCCTTTTCAGTCCTTGGTGGAATCATCTCGAGTATGGCCTTGATTTTGAAAGGGTGGACTTCTATCCCCTTTTGTGTTATTAGGAATCTCAATATCTTTTCTGTTGTTACCCCAAAGGCACACTTCTGTGGGTTTAACCGAAGCCTGTACTGGCGTATCCTCTCAAAGAACTTTTGCAGTGCCATCCTGTTCCCTAATCTATCCTTGGATTTGATTATCATGCCATCCACATATATCTCTACCTCTTTGTGGATCATATCATGCAAGAGTGTGGTCGCAACTCTCTGGTAGGTAGCTCCAGCGTTCTTCAGGTCGAAAGGCGGGACCTTGTAATAGTAAGTTCCACATGGCGTTGTGAAAGTAGTTTTCTCTCTATACTCGGGTGCTATCAAAATCTGATTGTAGCGAGAGAATCCATCCATAAAAGATAAGAGAGCATAACCAGCGACGTAATCCACAACTTCGACTATATGGGGTAAGGGGAAGTTAACCTTCGGGTTTACCTTGTTGAGATCTCTGAAGTCTACAAAAACCCTAATTCGACCATCCTTTTTGGGTACGAGTACTATGTTGGCCACCCAGGTGGAATACTCGGTTACCATGAGAAACCCTTCATTTATTTGCTTTGTCACTTCTTCCTTGATCATCAATGCCCAATACAAGTGAACACCGCATAATTTCTATTTTACGAGCTTGGCATTTGGGTGCAAAGGGATTCTGTGTTGTACGATGTTAGGATTGATCCCGGGCATATCTTCGTAGGACCATACAAAGATATCTTTAAATTTTTTTAATAAATTAATTAACCTAAGGCGTTCTTCACGAGACAACGTAGAGTCAATTTTGACTTCTTTAGGTTCATTTTTTGTCCTTAGATTTATTAACAATGTCTCTTCCATAAGTAGTTGAGCGCGTTCTTCATCGTCCCTTTCAATTAGGTCTTGCAAGAAACGGGGGATTTCTCCCCCTTCCTCTCCTAAGTTATCTAAGGCAGCGTAATTATCTAAAGAAACGGCAACGTAAGCTAACTCCTTATCTATTTCATTCAAAGAAAAATACTCGAATTCAAAGTACAAATAGTTTTTGGGCACACAAACAGGCCCATTTAAAAAAATTGTGTCAAAGCTAGAAAAAGATATTTCAGAAAGGGAAAACTTGAACTCGATGTTTGGCTCTGTTCCAGAGTCCAATGCATCATACATCGTCGGGGGTTCGAACACCTACTGGCTGGGAAGTCCATCCGCTGCATCCACGATCATTCCAGAGTGGTCCACTGGAGAGTCCTCACTCATCATCATCGCGTCCTCCCCCTCATCTTTATGGTTGGCTTCTCTGAGCAACATTCTTAGTCCGAATTCATCCACCATCTCCATCCAGGCCTGTGCATCCTCCTCCCTTGTTTCTTGTTTTGTCTTTATCTCTTTATCTTTCTCTGTATTCCCCGAATGGTAGTCAAAGAAGACCTCCATCCCTGGTTATCATTTCTCACAGACTGGTTCCACCTAGGGTTCTAAAAATCCACAATAAGGAAAGTCCTCCCTTTGTCTGTTAAAATAGTCGTTCATGATCTAATTGCTCTTTTGTTCTTCATCGTATTTTATTTTCTTCCCATTCCTTTGTTGATCTGATGCCACCTTCCTTCCTTTAGGTCTTCCTCAGTAGGTTTATACAACCAGACCGAAGGCGTACCGATCGTTTGAGAACTCGATTGGTTCAGCGATGCCTTGCATTATTCATCCCATACCCGGGAAGTATTGCATCTTGCCCATCCACTTGACTACCTTTATGTCCAGAAACTGCCCTATTTCTTCCATCAAAGTCTGTATATAGGGTGACTCATCAAACTGGAATCCACTGATCATTACATCCTTCTGCCCATGTTTAATCTCTAGCAGTGGTGTGCTATCAATTAGTTGAGGACGAATGAAAAAGTCTTCATAGATGGTGACGACTTTATCACCCACCACATACTTGATTTTGTGGTGAATGGTGGAGGGAACAACCCCTATCTCATGCAGACAATGCCTCCCTAATAGCATGTTAAAACAATTAGGTACATCAAGTACTTGAAACCCAATTTTTGACATGGCTGGGCCTATCTCAATTTTAAGCTTGATGAAGCCCAAAACTTCCCTCCTCATGTTATTGTAGGCTTGAACTCCTTGAGAGAATGGGGTAAGGTCTTTCATAGATATGCCCAACCGGTGAGAAGTCCTCAGATGGGATACATTTAACGTTGAACCATTGTCCACTAGAATCATAGGCACCCATTTCTGTAAGCACTTCATAAAAATGTTCAAGGGTTTATTGTGTGTCGAGCCCTCGAGTGATAGGTCATTATTAGTGAATGCAACTATTGGTCCTTGGATCCTGGCTACTATTACCATGGAGATGAGTTGATCTAGCGCTACGTCGACCTACACCTTTTTCTTTTTCAATGTCGTTAGCACCGCATGCCTATGCTCGAATGAGAGCATGAGGAGTTCCCAGATCGAGATGTCAGCTTGCATCTTCTTTAGTTGACTTCGTCTTTCTACTTTCCTTTCTCTCTATCCTCGTCTTGCGCTATTCCTGATGACTCTCCCCTTTCTTGTTCCACTGGTTTCACATAATGATCACAATGGGTTAATAGATCTATCAACTCGCTCCCACCTTCTAACCAGGGATCTACTGTGGCGTATTATGCCCAGGCATCGTCTTCTGCCCAGTCGTTGTCTAGGACTGCCTCATCCTCTATAACGTTGAGGATAGATATCTATGGCTTGGCAATAGTGGAGAGGGACATCTCCCCAAATATTAAGGAAAGGGTCATCCTATTAAGAACATTTTCTTCTTTAGATTCTTCTTTAGTCTCCTTGCTTTCCTCCTGTTTCCCATTTTCTGATTCTCTTTCTCTTTCCCCTTGGCTTTCTCTATCTTGGTTCTCTTCTTCTTGGTTTACTTCTTCCTCGACTTCTCCATTCTCATTGTCATTTTCAACCTCCTCCTCACTAAACCACCCATCATTACTTACTATGGTGTTAGGTTCCCACCAGGAAATGGTGATGAGGCTCAGGTCTAGTTTTCCCATATCATATCAGTCCTCTAGGTCACTTCCATGTCCTCTTTTAGAATTCTCGTATCCCCATTCAACTTGTTTCGGTTCGAACTCAGGTCCAGATGCTAACTTGGAGTCCCAACTCAAGTAGGACGAGGATTGCTCGTAAGGGAGTAGTGGTGTCAGTTTGGGTTTGATTGTTGGATAGATGTAAATGTTGGGGTCATAAGCGGTATCATGGGTGTGGATGTTGTTGAGGTCTTGGGAAGGCGGTACAGCATTGTGGTTAGGGAGAGGGTTGGTGGCGACATTCGGTCTCTTAAGCCCGTTAATGATCTTGTTATTAATTAGGTCCTGAATGTCATGGTGCAGCCTAATACACCGCTCGGTATGGTGGCCAGGGGATTGGTGGCAGGCACAGTTTTTGGTGGGGTCGTAGATGGCCGGGAGGGTTCACGAAGTGGCATAGGTTCAAGGAGTTTGAGGTAGCCTTTGCCAACCAGGAGGGTTAGGGCTTGTGTAAGGGAAATGTAGAGGGGTGTAAAGATCTGTCTCTAGTGATTTTGGTTATACGTGTTTGAGGCGGATGGGTTCGTAGAGGGGAAATGATTGGTTGCAGGGAAAGAATTGGCGGGTGTGGGGGCGTTAACGTCTGGGGTGTGGCTGATAGTGGAGATGTGGTTGGTAGCAGCAATGTTATTAGAGGGGTGAGTGTAGGTCTTTTTGGACTGACTTGGATGGTTCGGATGGCTTGGTTCTCCCTTGTCGAGCAATTCTTGGCGCATTACGTCTTCAATTTGTACTTTCATGAAAAACAATTGCTTGAAGGTAAAGATGGGGAAGGTGATATATGTCTGAAGTAGGCTGGCTGGAGGTTCTTCACAACCATTCATACTTGAGAGGCCTTTGTCCACCATTTGGTCAAAAACTCTGAAAATCTCTTAGTCGGCTCATGTCAAGTCACTTCTAGATCCTTTAGGGTTACATCGAGCTATTGGTTGTAGGAGTATTGTGCGATGAAGGCATTCGCAATGTCTTCACACTTTCTGGTCTTTGTTGGCTCAAGGGTGAGAAACCACCTCAGGGCTGCCCCTGTCAAAGTACACTGGAATAACTGAGCGAGAAGATCATCCTTTATACCCATGAGGCGTAGAGTCCCTATGTGCATTTGGACGTGTAGCTTAGAATCCCCTGCTCTGTCAAACTTTTTCATTTCAAGCATTTTGAACTTTTCAGGTAGGCGGGCATTCAGAAAAGAGCAGTGTCCTTCTACGTTTACCAAATAATCGTTCATCCCCTGGGTCTTCCTCGTCAAATTCTTAATTCTTTCTAGCTTGGACTGAAGTTTTTCTACCTCGGGGTTGACCCTGCCATTCTGGGCCTTTGACTACGTCCTACACGACAATGGGGGCATCACGATTGCCTCCCGGTTCATGGGAATTGGCCGGTGGGGCTACATGTGCAGGTGGTGGTGGTGGTGCTTGCTGGGCCATTTGGGCGGCCTAAGCTATTCGAGCTGTCTGATCGGCCTGGGCCTGCATTCCCTCGGTTATAATCCGAATACCCTCCTGAAGGGTCTGAGTCATGCCAAGGAGATTTGTGTTG
>JAUTBS010046469.1:0-13774 GCA_032361285.1 Aequorea victoria
ATTAGCAACTTCAAATCAATGTTGTTATCAGTCAAAAACAAGGTTGTGGTATGATTGAATACCCTTGGGTCAACAGAAAACTATTTGAGCTTTGTTTAATCATTTAAAACCTTTATTTGTTATTATTAAAATTTATAATTGATTCGTTTAAAACCTTGGGGCTAACACATTTGTCCTACAATAGGACATTTTTACTTCACATATGAGACATATAGTTGAAAATGAGGTATTTTCCATTAGAGGCCATATACACACACTCCACTCGAACTTCATCGAGTTATGTACCATTTAATATACTATTTCCAAAGAACTAAGTAGGGTTTTGACGTTTCAACAAGATTTTTTTGGGTTTTATCGCGAAATACCAGTGTTCTCCATACACTATGGTAACTGCTGTGGCCATATTCCGACAAAATAAATTAGGGTTTCGTCGTGACATACCACTTTTCTTCATTTTCTTGTACCGTTCTTCGTTTACCTTTTTCAGTCACGTTTCTCTGTGTATGAAGAACATGTTAACTAAAGGGTGACCCTAGAGGGGGGGGGGGGGGTAAATAGGGTCTTTAAAAAATTACTTAGAATTTTAAAGAAATAATTAAAACTTAAATAAACTAGCAACCTATAGATGTATATACAAGCAAGAGATTGAGGATAGAGTTAAAGAACAACACCAAGATTTATAGTGGTTCGGCTATCTCAGCCTACATCCACTCCTCAAGCACCTCTTGAGAATTGCTCCACTATGGACAAAGCACTTACAGGTGTGCTCCAAACCTTTACATGACCCACACAACTGCGTTTCGAAGCTTTCACTGCTTCTAGCACTTGTGATCTTTTACAGAAGATTTTCCAAGATACGTTACCAATGCTTACAGCTTCTAGTACTTGGGTTCTTCTCCTTTGTGTGCTACACCACACACAAAGATGAGTAGAAGGTGACTCACCTCTACTTTT
This sequence comes from Aequorea victoria, assembly GCA_032361285.1. Classification (NCBI taxonomy): domain Eukaryota; kingdom Metazoa; phylum Cnidaria; class Hydrozoa; order Leptothecata; family Aequoreidae; genus Aequorea; species Aequorea victoria. The sequence goes on from JAUTBS010046469.1 coordinate 955, forward strand.
ACAGAATAATGTAAAGAATGTTTTGAAATCAAAACATCAAATATCAGAGCTCTCCTTTTTAGAGCAGATGTTTATAATGATCACTAAAAGAGAAATAGCCAAATAACAGAGTAATGAACAGATTTTACTGAAATGGCTTCTCTTCGGATTGTAGCAGAACTTCTCACGAACTGATGTAATGTGATTAATGTTTCGTTGCTAATCTTCGTATCAGACTGATAGTGAGAGTATAAAACTAAGAATGATGAATTATTTTGTATTTCGAGTTTTGTGTTCTGTATATATCTTTTTTAATCACCGATCGCTCCTTTTTATAGCTGCATCAAAGTAGCCATTACTGCTTAATCACGATCTGATCTTCTTCCGCAAATCAAGCTAATTGAATGTTAGCTTGATTTGATCTGATCTTCATTTTAAATTTTGATCCTCAAAGAGCCGTTGCAATTCAGATCTTTATTCTGAAATCGCGCTGGAACTTCCATCTGTTGTTCGCATCAAATCCCAGGAAATTCGTAACATAATATTTCCTTGATTTGTTCCTCGAATCTTGGTGATCTGATTTCAAATGTTTTGGAATCTTTTTGTATACCAAAATTGATCCTTTATAGTTTAAAATCAATCCTTAAATCATGCTGAAAGTCAAACAAAATCTGCTGAAATCGCGCATTGAGATCGCGTCTTTGTGTTGACTCACATTGGCTTGTATCGACCCAAGTTCCTTAAATCATGGAATCTTCTTGTTTTATGTCGACCCATGTGAAGAGGTATCAACTCAAGTTCTTTATTTTTTGGCTGTGTGTCGACTCAAGTTCTGGTTGTGTCGACCCAAAATACTTCAGCATTTATTTCTGTCTCAACTTCAGTTGTGTCGACTCATGTAGAGATGTGTGTCGACTCATGATACTTTCGTTACTTTGTGTCGACTCAGGTAGAATGTGTGCCGACCCAAAATGGTTAATGCCTCTGTATCCTTGACAGGCCTTGACTTGTGTTGACTTATGTGATGCTTGTGTCGACCCAGACTGTCTTCTGTCGACTGAATTGATACATTGTGTCGACTCTGTCTATCTTATGTCGACTCATGTTCAACTCATTGCCAAAATGCCAAAATGTTGTCGCTGTTGTGTTGACTCAAACTCCAGTTGTGTCGACTCAAACGACATGAAAGTTTCTCAACTATTTTTCTTTAATTTTGAGTTTTAGATCCTATTTGGTATGATTCCTGAAACGTCTTAACAACTTATTAACATATATAGTCAACCCCAATCATGGGTGTTAACATTTTCAAAGATTTTTAAATCTATTTGATAAAGATAAGAACATGTAAACTTTAAAACTTTGTTTGTTATTTTTAAAATCAATTAATACATTATAAAAACCTTAGGGTTAACATTCTCCCCCTTTTTGATGATGACAAACAATTTACATACATTCATTAATGTAAGAAAAATCTTTTATATCATTTATCAATTATTTTGAAAAGCTCCCCCTAAAGATATGCTTCCTCTTTAAAAGAGATTTTAAAAACATTTTTTCAAGATATAAAACAAAACATGATAGAGCATTGACTTGATACCAAGTGAATATAATCAGATATATTTATGACAGAGCCATTCTTGTGATGATTTGATACCAAAGATTGAAATAAAGGATTTGTAAATATATTCATGATAGAGACATTTTGAATAGCATAAACACATGACAAAGCATGATAGTGCCAATTTTGTTGATTAAAGACAGAGTGATACTAACAAAAATATATATATATATAAAATATCGTTACTTTTTCTTTGTTTCATACTTCATACTCTGTTTTTCTTATTTTTCATTTTTTCTATTTTTTTTATGTTTCCTTCATTCTCCATTACTATTTTTTCTCTTTTATCCTTATTTCTCCCCCTTTGTCATCTAAAAAAGATAAGGGTTAGAAAATATTCATAAATCAAGAGATAGCATCCATACATATGAATTTCAGCTAATCATAAGAACAAGCACAAATAGGGGGGAAACAAAAACAAAAATATTTCATTTCATTTAACTGTGTGTTCTGTTTATAGAGCCCAAAAAAAATTTACAGAAAAGAAAGAAAATATTAGGAATATTCATCTTCCATCTGTTGCTTCCATTTCTTATTGCGTTCGGCTCAAGTTTCTTCTTTTGGTTTTTGTTTGTGTTTATAGGTGGTTGCTTCCTTCTTCTCTTGCTTTTGCCATAGATCAAACATCTTTGAGTTGAAGAAGTCTGTCTTCTCTTTGGGTGTGGCTATTTCAGTGACTTTGGCTTTTTCTTTGCCCGAAAATTGATCCTTTTTCTTGAAAGTGACAGTCTTAAAGTTTGTGGCTGAGATTTCCTCAATTACAACTCCTTTGACAGGAGCGACTGCTTGTTTGAGGCTTTCTCGAGATAGCCTTTCAGCTTTTTCTTTAGGATTTTCTAGTCTTTCTGTAGTCCATTCCATGAAGTCTTGAATTTTTCTCAGGACTGCATTCATTTTGCCAGTGGTTTCATGCTCGTACTCAGTGCTTATGCTTTTGAGGAGCGCAGTACTGATAGTTTGGAACTCATTTATTTTCATCTTCATGTCTTTACCTAAGATGAGGCCAGTTTGGCATACACCATCTATTCGGTCATTGAAGTTAGACAGAACATGATTGAGCCTTAGTTGCTCACTGACCATTTGTTCTCATGTTTCTTGGGATTTTTCAACTTAAAACTCATAAAAATTCATTCTTTTATTGAGTTTCTTGTTTATGTCAACAAGATGGTCAAGTTTGGCATGAATGTCTTCTAAGGCAAAGGTAGGGAATGATTGAAAAGTAGGAGCTGAGGTGGAAGGAAAAAGTGGAGGAGGTGGAATAATAGTGGAAGGATGTGAAATTATAGAAGGATAGGGAAGTGCAGAAGATGTGTGAATCTGTGAAGGAAAGGAAAGTTCTGAATTGTCAGTATGTGGGGTTGTGCACTGACCATCAGTAGAGAGAGGAGGTGGAGTGATCTTGGTTTGGGTTGTTTATGGTAGACGTCGATCTTGGGTTAGATGGGGTGAGGGAGTGGCCTCAGGTCTGACCCATTTGCCCTCAATCTCAACTAGTCGCATCTTTTTCAGGGTGGACTTGTTGTAAATGTGGGTATGGTGGAAGGAGATGCATAAGGAGTCCTTAAGATTTATCTTAAAATGTTTAAAGATTTTTGTGAAAAGCATGCCATGGGGAAGAATGTTCTTGGTTGATTGGGCAGCTTTCCATATATTAGAGAGAAGGAGATGACCAAGGTTTATTGATTCTTTGTTCACAATGCACCACATTACCAATAAATAAATAAAGGTAACATTCTCAAATTTTTCTCCTTGGGGCAAAAACATGTGGTTCGCCATATGGTGGAGAATGCGGTATTCAGGTAGAAGGTGGTTGGCATCAAAGATTTTGTTAGGGTTTAGGTCTGTTCTACCAGAAATAAGAAAGATAAATTCCTCAAGACAAAAATCTTGGTAGTTTTGGTATTTGGAAGTACAATCTAGAAGATGGGTTGCACTAGGGGCTTCTAGGAGTTTATTAATTAATTGGCCTCCAATCACTAGGTCTTTTTCTTTGACCCAGGTGGAGATGGATAACTCTTCAGAGCCCTCTGTCAAATGTATATGGGCATAAGTTATCCTGACCAATTCAGGATACACTGACTCTTTGATGGTTACAAATTTATACCATCCAAGCTCAGTGAACCAATCCCTGAAGTTCATTCCAGTAGAATTAAAAAAATTAAAATCTACGCACCTCCCATCAGGGACTTATCAAGATTTGAAGGTTTTTGAAAACTTATCTTGGGTTTTGGGGTCTTGACAGATGAGAGAAGATGATGGACTCTTGCCCTTTTTGGTTTTCTTGCCCGAACCTTCAGGTTGGTCTTTCCTTCTTCGTTTTGTGACGGATGATGATTGATTTAAAGCGTCTATTGTTAATTCTTGATTTCTTGAGAGAGGTCGGTCAAGGGATGTTTTCTCCGTGAATCTAGGGCTTCTTCTTTACAAACAGGAAAAGGTTTCACAGCAATGATGCCGAAGAAGACTTTTGGGGGGTTTTCTCCGTGAATCTAGGGCTTCTTCTTTGCAAACAGGAAAAGGTTTCACAGCAATGATGCCGAAGAAGACTTTTGGGGAGTTTTATGGTGGAGGTTTAGAGAGATATGGTGAGGGGTTGTGGTGGTTGACAGGTTCTTTGAACTAGAGAGAAAGCATGAGAAAGAAAGAAAGAGAGAGTGAGACAGTCTATTTTAAAAAGTGGGCTAACCAGAACACTTTAAACTTTATATACCCGTTACACTTGGGTCGGCACATATGGTTTTGAGTCGACACATATGCGTGGTAGGGATTTTACCGACTGCGATGATTCTCCTTGGGTCGACACATAACTTATGTGTGTCGACACCAATGCTTTATGAGTCGACACATCAATGTGTGTGTTGACCCATCAGCTTCAATACTGAGGCAGTGGAGTCCTGAGTTGACTCAACTCATCCGTGAGTCGACACATGTATATGAAAACATGGAATTTCCGCAACAACAACATATAAATCATGGATTTAACATGCCCAATTCACCTTTTATGAAATTAAACCTTTCTTCACTTAATGGTTTGGTGAAAAAATTAGCTAATTGATGTTCTGTGCTAATAAATTCTGTTGTTATATCACATTTTGTACATAGTCTCGTATAAAATTACGTCGTATTTCTATATACTTTGTTCTTGAGTGCTGGATAGGATTCTTGGTTAAATTAATTGCACTTGTATTATCGCATTTAATTATAACTTTATGATATTCAAGATTGAAGTCTTCCAATTATTATTTCATGTATAACATTTGAGCGCAACAACTTCCTATAGCTATATATTCACCTTTTGTGGTTGAGGTAGCTACAGAGTTTTGCTCTTTACAAAACCATGAGACTAGAGAGTTTCCTAAGAAATGACATGATCCACTAGTACTCATACGGTCTAGTCTACAACCAGCAAAATTAGCATCTGAAAAACTTAATAGATCAAGACAGGTGTTCTTAGGATACTATATTCCTAGATTTGTTAATCCTATTAGATACCTAAGAATTCTTTTCACTGATATTAAGTGTGATTCTTTAGGATCTGATTGATATCTTGCACAAAGATACACTGAACATAATATCAGGCCAACTTGTAGTTAAGTAAAGGAGTCTTCCGATCATACCTCGATATTTCCTACTGTCGACTGATTTAACTTTCTCATCTTTGTCAATTACCGTTGAAATGCTCATAGGTGTTGTGCATGGTTTAGCACCTTCCATATCAAACCTTATCAACAACTCATTGATGTATTTGGCTTGATTTATGAATGTTTCTTCTTTGGTTTACTTTATTTGAAGACCAAGAAAGAAGTTAAGTTCTCCCATCATATGCTCATCTCGAATTCTTCATGCTTTGTCTTAGCAAACTCTTTGCATAGAATATCATTACTAAAACCAAAGATAATGTCATCAACATAAATTTGTACTAATAACATGTCTTTATCTTTTTGTTTGATAAACAATGTTGAATCTAGTTTTTCTCTAGAGAATTTTTTTTCTAGTAGGAAACCACTTAGTCTTTCATACCAAGCTCTTGGTGCTTGTTTTAATTCATATGGGACTTTTGATAACTTAAAGACATGATCAGGATATCTATGATTCTCAAAATCTGGAGGTTGCTTTACATATACTTCTTCATTTAATCCATTTAAAAATACATTTGATATAAAGTTTATTTGACATGCAAATACTAACGGTATTCTTATAGCTTCTAATCTAGCCACTGGAGCATAGGTTTTTTCATAATCAATTTCTTCCTCCTGATTATAACCTTGGGTTACTAGTCTAGCTTTGTTTTTTTTTTTGGGTAATTAAGTGATTGTATAAATAAATAAAAAAGAATTACAAGAATACAAGGGGTATTCCCCAGGTACTTACAACTCTTTGCAACAAACTCCCCCCGCCCCCCCGCCCTGCATTACACGGGGAGGGGGACAATTTCTTCAAAAACATCTAAACAAACAAAGGGAAAAAGACCCACAAGGGCTAACCCACACAAAAAAAAACCACAAAGGCCATAGCCCAACACAACCCGAAAGACAGGTAAAGAAAAACAACTCCTATCCCACAAAGTAATCCAGAGTGAACCCTTCAAAGACCAACCAAAAACCGCAGGCCATCCACAACAAGCTCGATACCGTAAGAACGCACCCACTCCCTCATCACCGTGACTATCATAGTCATTCGATATGAACGGAGGAAAAGATAAGGTTCCAACTAGCCCGAGAAACAGCCCACAGTGCAGTACGACCACCTAGAGGGGACAGAGGGAAACACAGAAGATAGGATGAACCAAAGGCCACCAGAGACCCCCCTACAGCAAGCAGGATGTAACAGAATAGCACACCAACAGATCAAGAATGGATGGAACTCCTGACCGAGCCTCGAGGAGGACAGAAGTGAAAAGAGATGGAACATCCCAGAGAAAAACTCTGGAACAACGAGGCCTTAGACCACCACCAAAACAAAGCCTATCAAGTCCTCGCTACCATCAGGTCCACCATAACCACAACCTCAGCATGCAGACCACCACAACAGGCCAACCGTAAGAAAAGATGCAAGCAACCATCGACCAGAGCCTTGATGTGTAAACTAGAGAAACAATGAGATTTTAAGGGATAAATTTTCAACACTTGATCTTATTGTGATAGTTCCCGACACGTTAAAAAAGATACAGATCGCTTGTTCAACCTTGTTCAATCTCGTAACGAAATACAAACCTTATGTTACATAAGACCAAACCTGATACCCTCTTGAAAATGTCATACTTACACGATGTCCTAACTTTTGGTCAGATTTTGATTAAATGGTGGGAAGGGGGAGACGAAGTCTTAATAGCGAGTCTGAGCCTAGTCAGCCGACCGATGTTCAAGGATTAGCTCCAATCCTGCGACAGCTAGTTGCTGCTATTAATACGATGCCGGTTCGGGCACAGAAGGACCGAGCCTGTCTTCTGGCTGAGTTTCGAAAGTAAAGAGCTCCGGTATTGAAAGGAGAGGCTGACCCGCGAGTAACTGAGAACTGGATTAGAATGGTAAAGAAGATGCTTGAAACAATGGACTTACAGAAGGACAGAGACAAGATCGCCCTTGCTGCTTATCAGTTAGAGGAAGAGGCTGACCAGTTTGACGTGGAAACAATTTGAGAAATTATTTCTAGACAAGTATGTCCCTGATACCGTCAAGCAAGCTAGGGTGTGGGAATTCCTTGATCTGAAATAAGGAAGCATGAACGTGTCTCAATACATCAGCAAGTTTGAAGAGCTTGCCCGTCATGCAAAAGTTTTGATACCGGATGAAGAATCTAAGGCACGGCGGGTCGAATGGGGTTTTGAACCATCGATAAGAGGAAAGATCGCCTTCATGCGATTTCCGACCTATGCCCAAGTTATCCAAGAAGCTCTGGCAACCGAAGCAGAATCGGCCAATTCACGAAAGATCTGGAACCAACGAAAGGGCGGACCCATCCGTGAAGAGGACTAAAGGATGAATCACAGTGAGAGTTCGCAAAGACCTTATTCCAGACCGCAACAACAAGCCCAACGAGGGCCGAGTCCAAATTTTCCACGGGACAGACAGTATTTCTGTTACGTATGTCATTAGCGCGGTCATATAAAAAGAAATTGTCCAAAACTTCAGGAAATGGCGGCTGGTGGAAACCTCTACAACCAAAACCAACAATTCGGAGGAACACGAGCATTTAACTTCAATCAGGGAAACTTCAACCAACTAAAATCGGTGAAAATCAATTTAATAAAGTAGGAGGGCTAGTCCAAGCCGCAGGAGCTGACGGCAGAATTTTTGCTCTACACGAAGAATGGGAGAAGGGACCTTTCGAAACTGAAGGTATTCTTATGATTTATTAATTTTTGGTACATACGATATTTTATTCGTATTCTTTCGTATCTCGCATATGTACCTTATCATTGAAAATTACCTCTTGAACCTTATCCGAAAACTAGACTTGATAATTTGAATTGAAGCGCGTTTTGCTGACGCAACTTCAGAGCAAAATATCTAGTTTGGTTACCAATCCTTTTAATATAATTTCTTGAGATTCTAGTAATACACAGTTGGTTTCAATTAGGAGAATCATTTCAAAAAAATTCAAGAATCTTTCCCAAAGTATTTCCTTATTATTCTTGCGGCATCCCTTTGATCGTCTGTACGTCGACCTTAGACCCGAATTTATCACCTTTCATTTTTTTTTTATTACGGATCACCAAGTGACTTTCGAAACACGTAGTGAATTCCTCGTTTAGGTTGTAGAACTTCAAACTAAAATTTTTAACAAAGATCCAACTTTCCGAAAGGTTACAACCTATGTGAATTCCATGACCTCACCAAAAAGTGAGAAAATTCAACTCAGTACGAAAGCTATTAGGCGCGTAGTTGGTACAACCATAAGGAGCCGGAGTAACCTTTAAATTTCGGGGACAAAATTTTTGTAAGGGAGGTAGATTGTAATAACCCAGATTTTCGTAACACTTTAATCTAGGCGTAATTTTACCCTAACTAGGTTAACAAAGAATTTAAATCCTAGAATTTGAATCACACAAACCCTAATAGTGAGATTAAAGGTTCAACACTTAGATGCATCAAGTAAGTGACAGCTTAGACTTAGAAATTTAATCAAGATTAAGTCAAGTTTGAGATTCTATGTTTGGTTACCTAGATCACAAACCAAACATAAGAATTTGAATTAAAGTTTAACATGGAAATTCAAGTCCATGAAATTATAAATTTAATCAATGGATCAAATTTTAATTCTAGAGTCCAAATAATTATAATTAAGCCCCTCCCATGAACTAAGTCTTGAAAAATTACATAAAGGTCAAATTTTTTAATTAATGATTAAAAAGGGGCCCACATAATTATTTAAATTATGAAAATAAATAGAATAACAAATAAGTTAAATACCAAAGGGACCCTTGGCCAAAATTCTCCATGTGGAAAGCTTGATGTGTCTAATTTTGCTTTATTTAAAAAATAAAAATTAGGAGAAAACTTTATGTGAAAGGTTGCTTAATTTAAAGTAAGTCTTGTTTGGTTTATTAATTCATTTTCTACACTAATTAAATTATTGTGGGAGATAATTATACACATAAATATACATCAAGAAAATAAGAATACATAAAATAATTAAATTATGGGAGAAAATTACCCAAAGAAAAATTAAATCTTTATTTTTTCCCAACTCTCATCATTCTTGACAAGACCAAATAAGGCCTCAAATCAACTATTTGTTGTACCCTCTTGAAAGACTTGGGAAGTCTTCTTGGTCATCAAATAGTGTAATGAGCTTGACTAAATTAGAGAATTAATTTAATTTGAAAAGAATTAAAAATTATGCCTATAAATACCATGTAAATCCCAAGCCTTCTCCCCATTTCTCCAACACCACTCTCTCTCTAAAATCCCTCCCCCCTTGCTCGGCAGATCCTAAGGAAAAAAGGAAGAGAAAAAGAAAAAGAAGGAGAAGAAGAAGAAGAAGAAGAAGAAGAAGAAGAAGAAGAAGGAAGAGAAGGAAAGAAAAAAGTTGTGCATTAAAGTGTAGTCCAACCCTCTAGATCAAGAAACTTAAAGTAAGAATCTCTTAGAACTCTCCATTTATCTCCATAATAACATGTTCTTATACCTAAACCTCTCCAAGATAAAAGCTAATGGACAAAAACAAAGGAAGATGAACATTGGACTTGGAACCATGGATGTACACTTTAAACCTTGTTCTATGGATATTTTAAAAGGACATTAAATGAAGAATAAATAATATAGAGACTTATTGTGAACCTTTATATGCTTATATGAGGTTGTTACGATGTGTTTTGAACATGCATTGTTTGGAAAAAATAGGAGGTATTGATGATTTATTAAGAAAATATAAAACAGAAAATGACAGATCAATAATAAAGCATTTCTAACAATTTTTGAGGGAACCAAACATGGCCTAATTAAAAATCTATTTTTACCAGAGCTTACTTAAGATGTCTTAAGCATGTATGATTTTTGGTTAAGTCTAAAATGTATTTTTCAACCCCTTTGACAATTTAGAAAAATCTGTGACAAATGAGACAGATTGATAGTCAAATTTGAACCTTCATATCTCTCTCCATAGAAATCCCCTTAGGTTGATCCACATATCCAAAGATAGCTATAGGAGTCTAGTTTTACCCTATTTTTACAGAAGTCAATTTTATTAAGTACATTTTTAGGTATGCTATCTTTTCCAAACAGGTCCTTATTTCGATAACCTCTGTTGTATTAAATTTTAGACCCCTTTCTGTTTACAATCAATTTTCGGTCCCTTCATGAAAACTGTAGATAACACCCTTAATTAGTCCTATGTATATTTCCAGAATAAATCATTAAGGTTTGATAATTTTAAAGTATTTTGGAAGCTCTATAACAGATTCTGTAATGATTAAGCTTTGAGGAATATAAGTGTTTGATGCTCCATGAATCTTAAGTCTTGTTTGTTTATTGTTTAAGCATCATTCATGAGTTTAAATGTTTATTTATGCCTGGAATACTTGGTTTATGATCTCAACTTATGTCATGACATCTCTCATGTATGGACTGGGTTTCGGGTGGGTTGTTCATCTTGTGTCTAGCTCGGCTAGGGTTGTTTACCATTGAACCATGTGTTACTTGTTGTCAAGTTCCTGTGGTTGTGTCTTGGGTTTGACCTTGGGACGGTGGCTCCGAGGTGCAGTGTAGTGAGACGCCTCACTTGGCCGTACCCCGTCGCCATAATGCTTCTTTCCTTGTTGTGACCTTGGGATGGTGGTTCTGAGGTACAGTGTAGTGAGACGCCTCACCTGGCCGTACCCTGTCGCCATAGTATCGTTTGGTGCACCGTGTCGTGCTTGTGGATTTAACACAGACTTGTCAGGGACTCAAACGGTAGGTGGTTCCGAGGTGCAGTGTAGTAACGCCTCACCTGGCCGTACCCCGCTAGGTGATTCTGAGGCGCAATGTAGTCGAAATGCTTTACCTGACTGTACCCCACCGTCTTTGCTGCATTCATAAGCTAGTTGAGTATATCACTCGGCTACGATTCATGGTGTGACAAGGTGGGTCTTTCGGACTGTTTGGTGGTTTAAATTGATAAGTGGGTAAATGCTCAAGTTTGGGTAGTCGAGTGTTTGTCGGATCCTTTCGGCGTAAAAGAGTCCTGGTTGTGTATCAGTGTTTACATCATTTTCGCATATTATATCCTGTTATATCCTGTTGTATGTATTTAAGTGTAGAAATGTTGGGTTCGGGAGATTCTTTCTGGATTTCGTAGCTCACGGCGTTTTATGCCAGAATTTGAAGAGAAAATGGTGATCGAGGAGCAGGCCGAGGAGTAGGCAGAGCCATGGCCTATATGTCTTGCGACAACCAAAGACTTATGTTTTATAATTGAAGACTTCGCAGTTTGTTTTCCTTTATATTAGTGCTAGAATGGAATGTAAACTTAAAACAGGTGGTGTGATGTGCGAAGACGTTAACATCTACTGATAAATATTAAATTATGCTAGATGGTTGTTGTTAGAATCATAACGAACCGAATTTTGGGGGCGTTACAAGATATGTGGGGTTGTGCACTGACCATCAACAGAGAGAAGAGGGGGAATGATGTTGGGTTGGGGTGTTCGTAGTCATGGTCGATCATGGGTTGGACAGGGTGATGGAGTGGTATCAGGCCTGATCCATTTGTCCTCAATCTCAACCAGTCGCATCCTTTTCAGGGTGGACTTGTTGTAGATGTGGGTCTGGGTATGGTGGAAAGAGATGGATAAGGAGTCCTTAAGATTTATCTTAAAGTGTTTAAAGATATTTGTGAAAAGTATGCCATGAGAGAGGATGTTCTTGATGGATTGGATAACTTTTCATATATCAGAGAGAAGGAGATGGCCAAGGTTTATTGATTCTTTATTCACAATGCACCACATTACCAATAAATAAATAAAGGTAATATTTTCAAATTTTTCTCCTTGGGGCAAAAATATGTGATTCACCATGTGGTAAAGAATGCGGTATTCAGGTAGAAGGTGGTTGGTGTCAAAAATCTTGTCAGGGCTAAGGTCTGTTCTACCAGAAATAAAATAAATAAATTTCTCAAGAGGAATATCTTGGTATCTTTGGCGTTTTGAGGTACAGTCTAGAAGATGGGTTCCACTAAGGGCTTCTAAGAGTTGATTGATTAATTGGTCTCCAATCACTAGGACTTTTCCTTTGACCCAAGTAGAGATAGACAACTCTTCAGAGCCCTCTGTCAAATGCATATGGGCATAAGTTATCCTGACCAATTCAGGGTATACTAGCTCTTTGATGGTTACAAATTTGTACCATTCAAACTCAGTAAACCAATCCCTAAAGTGCATACCAGTAGAATCGGAAAAAATCAAAGTCTACGCACCTCCCATCAGGGACTTGGCAAGATTTGAAAGTTTTGAAAAACTTATCTTGAATTTTGGGGTCTCGACAAACGAGAGATGATGATGAACTCTTGCCCTTTTGTGGTTTTCTTGCTCGAACCTTCAGGTTGATCTTTTCTTCGTTTGGTGACGGATGATGGTTGATTTGAAGCTTTCATTTGATTCTTGAGTTCTTGAAGCTTGCAAGGACTTTGAGGGATTTCTAAGGCTTTTTCTTCTCAGACGAGAAAGAGATTTTCAGCGATGATGTCGAAGAAGAGAATGTGGGATTTTTATGGTGGAGGTTTAGAAAGATATGGTGAGGGGTA
>JAUTBS010046580.1:0-21561 GCA_032361285.1 Aequorea victoria
AAAGGCCGAGCCGTAGCAGAATTTTTAGCAGATCAGCCAGTTGAGGGAAATGAAGAATCAGAATTTCAGTTTCCTGATGAAGATGTGCTGTCAGTTGAGAATGAGCTGTGGATGTTATACTTCGATGGTGCCTCAAACCAATATGGCTATGGAATCGGGATACTGCTAGTCACTCCTAACGACTCGCATGTTTCGCTAGGCTTGTTGATCCTACAAGATATCTAAGGATTCTTTTTACAATAATTAGGTGTGATTTTTTTAGATCAGATTGATATCTAGCGCATAAGTATACACTAAACATAATATCAGGACGACTAGCAGTTAAGTAAAGAAGGTTACTAATCATACCTCGATACTTTTTACTGTCAACTCATTTATCTTTCTCGTCCTTGTCAATTATTGTTGATGTGCTAATAGGAGTTGTGCATGGTCTTTCATCCTCCATATCAAACTTTTTTAAAAATTCTTTTGTGTACTTGACTTGATTTATAAAGGTTTCATCCTTTGTTTTCCTGATTTAAAGTCCAAGAAAAATATTGAGCTCACCCATCAAGCTCATTTTAAATTCTTCCTGCATAATCTTAGCAAATTATTTACACAAATTTTCATAAGTAGATTCAAAGATGATATCATCAACATAAATTTGTACTAAAAGTATGTCTTTTTCTTTTTGTTTAATATAGAGTGTTGAATCAACCCTTTCACTGATTCTAGTTTCCGCATCACCCACTTCCTCACTATCACTTGATCCTAACATATGTTCAACTGTCGTTTGGCTACATTCCTGATCCTGGATAGACAATGAATTAGCATGTATCCTCTAGAGAATTTTTTTTTGTATTAAGAAACAACTTAATCTTTCATACCATGCTCTAGGAGCTTGTTTCAACCTATATAAAGTTTTTGATAATTTAAAGACATGATCTGGATATTTATGATTTTCAAAACTAGGAGGTTGCTTTACATATAGTTCTTCATTGATATAGTCATTCAATAAAACACTTTTAACATCCATTTGAAACAATATAAAGTTTCTTTTGGCATGCAAACGCTAATAACATACGTATAACTTCTAACCTAGCAACAAGAGCATACATTTTTTCATAATTTATGCCTTCCTCTTGATTTTAACCTTGGGCTACAAGTCTAGATTAGTTTCTAACTATATTGTCCTATTCACCTTTCTTATTTCTAAAAACCCATTTTGTACCTATGATAGTATTATTGTGATGCCCCAAAAATTCATTTTCTCAAGAGACGTAATTATAGTACATAGGGTTATTCTAACATCAAATATCAATCATAATTTAATATTTATCATAAAATAATAATATTTTTATTTTCAAACATTACACAACCTGTTTAAAGTGTATATTACATTCCAACAGGATTTTAAAGAAATTACAAAAGTATAATTCTTTCGGTACGACCGCCGCATGTTCAAGTGAGCTACAACTCTACATATTCTTCGGTGTGATCTTCGACCATCGTCTCTTCTTCAATTCCTCGCATGAAATGCCATGAGCTGCAAATCCCAGAAAGAAACTCCCAAAACCTAATATTTCTACCACATAATACATGGCAGCAACTTATAACAAAGTATGATTACGCATGGTGATAGACTAGGAACACAACGAGGATTCCTTTAACGCCGAAAGGATAACATTACCCGAACACACATCTCATGACTTTTGCAATAGAACACCCAGAGCATCACGATCCGGTTCCGCATGGGTAGCCTATGACTCATAGCGGATTAAATAGCAAGCTGGTTCATACGAGCCCCATGCTAGAACCAATCTTAAGACCTGTCTTGTCACACTATGACCCGTAGCGAGTTACATACTCCACTAGTTCATAAATTCCCTAAGAACGGTGATGTGTAGTCAGGCTAAGAGTCCATATCCCAATATGTTGCCGACCTTACCCCTTAAACCACCACCCCAATGTATCCTGATGTAGTGGCAGGTGTTAAGTTCATAAGTCAGACTCGGTGCAACAAAACAATGACCGTACCCATCACAAGGTTACATCATGGAAGGAAAACCAACCCAATCCATCAACAAGAAAGATACACAAGTCCCAAACCATGTGAACTTGTCCAAAACAATAACATTTTATCAAGAACAAAACATAGCCAAGCTAGACACAAGGTGTATACACTCACTGAAGACTCAGGCCTTGCATAGATGTTACAACACAAGACTAAAGATCATACAATATTTGAATTAGTCACAAAAACTCATTAATAAACATGGATGATGTTGAAGAGAGACAAACATGTCATAGGAGTAGGTAAAGACTTAAACACCACACTTTCCACTAAAATTTAGAATTCCAGAATCTACCACAGTGTTTCAACAATACTTTAAAAATATCAAACCTCACTGGAAACTCTTAAAAATTTACAGAGAGCTATATTGCTTTGTTATCTAAAGTGTTCATGAAGAAACCGAGAAATGGTTATTGAACGAGAAGGGCGTAAAAATTTGTACAAACAAATATGTCAAAAAAGGAGTCTGTTTCGTAGAAACAGAATATCTCAAAATCTACCCAACAAAAATGAGTTTTATAAATTTTGGGTGAAAATAGACCCATATAGCTTTCGTTGTATAGTCGGATTATCTCAATGTGATTTTTTTCGAATACTCTACAAAGGTTCAAAGTGGGGTGTTCTGCTACCTCACTTTCCCAGAAACTTAAAAAATGGCATAGGGTTCAAAAACACATTTTTAGGTCCAAGAAAAAATCAATGTTTCTCAAGACATCCTAACGAGACTCTGTTTGAAACATCTTTTAATTTGGAAGATATGTGATTCACAGGAAAATTCCTAGATTACTTAAAAACCACACAGTTTTGATGATTCTCTAACATCACACACAATCATCAAATTTCTCCTACTTTAGCACATCCAATGAATGTCCAAACACATCATAGAAACATAATATGTTCATCATAAGGTACCAATAATTTCTTACATTATTGCTTCTTTATCTTTGATCATTAAAAAGTTCCCTAGAACAAGGTTACACATTTTTTTCTTGTTTCCTTGGTTCATCTTCATTCTTGTTCATACTTATTTTATCTTAGAGGGGGTTAGAGATAAGAAGATGATATTAAGAGAGAAATAGAGAGTTTAAAGAGTTTCTTACTTGGTTGGTCTTGATCTAGGGATTTCAAGAACTTAGCTTTAGTTCTTTCCTCTTTTCCTTCTTTTCTTCTTTCTTCCTTCTTCTTCTTCTTCTTCCTCTTTCTTCTTCTTCTTTCTTCTTCTTCTTCTTCTTCTTCTTCTTCTTCTTATATCTCCTTCTTTTCTTGGACAAAATTTGAGTGGGAAGACTTGTTTTAAAGTGTGGAAAAATGCTCTATTTATAGGCAAGGATGGAGAGTAGGATTTTCCAAAGCTAGATTTTGTTTTTCTTTTTATAATTGTCAATCCAAGGGTCATCTCATTCATGATGATAATTTTGGAAAGAAGACTTGCCAAAGAGGTACATGATGACCTAATTTCTCATGGTGCCCATGCTTTGGAAGATCTATTCCGATGATGAGAAAAAGGAGTTTTGGAAGAAAGTCTTCCTAGGGTCTTTTCAAACCACTATTCCTTCTTGATTTATTTTCTTTCTTAATTTAGTTATTTCATATATTCTTCTCCTCATGAGGTGTATTTATGTGTATATGTATTTTTTACAAGTATTCAATCATGAGAAAAAAAGATTTTGAGTGTAGAAAATAAGTTGCTTCCATTTGTGGTTAAAGGTCCCATCATGATTTTTTTTCTTCCTTATTTTTCCCATTTATGTCACATCATTATGTCACATCACCACTTTCTCATGGAGGAGAGAGGGTATTCCGGCCAAGGGGTGTTAGGTGATGCCAAAATTGCATTTTGTTCTCCTTTTATAATTTAGGAATTTGATGTGGGTCCCACTGTGATTTTGGATTAAATATTTGGGCTTTTTGGAAATTCTAAGAGTTATTTACTTAATTGGGTCTTAAATTATTAATTTGGGCTTTAGAATTCAATTTGGGGCCATAATTTAGTTTATGAGTTTTTGGGCTTAAAATTCCATGTTGGGCTTTAGCCCACCATTTCTTCTTTGGGATGTAATTTATAAGATTAAACTTTATCCTTAATACCTAAGCTCATTACATTTGATCCATGGATTTATTTTCCTAACATCATTAGGGTTTATGAACATTTAATTCTAGGGTTCTGGAAACCCGGGTCTGTATAGCCTACCCCCTTTAACAAAATTGTCCTGAAATTTAGGAGTTATCTCTATTCTCGAAGAGTTTAGGGTGATTGGTGCATATGGTGTCCTCTATTTCCCATGTCAATTCTTTGACTCCTCAGTACCGCCAGAGAACTCGTACTAGCGGAATAGTCTTTCCTCGTAGTACATTTTCTTTATGGTCCGTAATCTTAACAGGTTGTTCCTCGAAGGTTGAAGCATTGTCTAGCCTAAGCTCCTTCCAGCTTAGCACATGTGCTGGATTCACCATATATTTTTGTAGCATCAAGACGTGGAATACGTTGTGCATTCCGGAGAGTTGGGGCGGTAAGGCCAGTCTATAAGCGACTTCTCTAATTTTCTAAAGAATCTTAAACGGCCCAGTATATCTTGGAACGAGCTTTCATTTCTTCCCGAAGCCTACGGCTGCCCTTCGAGGGTGAATCCTGAAGAAAACATAGTCGCCAACATTGAAGCTCAAGGGTCGGGACCGCTGGTCTTTGTAACTCTTTTTTCGACTCTGCGCAGTAATGAGATGTTCTTGAATGCATTTAATTTTGTTTATGGTCTCCTGTATAATCCTCGATCCAAAAACGCTGCGTTCCCCTACTTCTGCCCAACATAAGGGTGATCGGAAAGGTCTCCCGTATAAAGTTTCATAAGGAGCCATACCGATGCTGGCTTGAAAACTTTTGTTATAGGCAAACTCCACGTGTGGTAGGTGCATCTCCCAACTGGCCTTTAAGTCTATTGCACATGCCCGCATCATGCCTTCTAGGGTTTCGATCATACATTCAGACTGTTCATCGATTTGCGGATGGAAAGCGGTGCTGAAATGTAAGTTTATCCCCAAGGCTTTTTGTAGAGTTCCCCAGAAGTTTGAAGTGAAGCATGGATCATGTTCTAAAACAATTGATGCGGGCATACTGTTTAACCAAACTATCTCCCGAATGTAGAGTCGACTTAGCCATTCCAGAGTGTCCGTGACTCCTACTGGTAGAAAGTGTGCGGTCTTGGTTAGTCGGTCGACTATTACCCAAATAGCATCATGTCCTCGAGGTGATCTTAGCAGTACCTTGACGAAGGCCATGGTAATGTGCTCCTATTTCCACTCAGGTATGGGCAGGGGTTGCAATCTTCCCCCAGGTCGCTGATGTTTGGCTTTTACTTGTTGGCAGATTAAGCATCTGGCCACGAATTCTGTTACATCATTTCTCATTCTGCTCCACCAGTATTGTAATTTGAGGTCTTGGTACATTTTGTTGCCTCCTGGATGTACTGTGAAGCTTGATCGGTGGAATTCTTTTAGTACTTCTTCTCGTAGGCCATCAACTCTTGGTATGAACGTTCAGCCCTTAAACTTTAAATTCCCATCGGTGCCTAGGATTCTATCAGTAGTGGTACCGTCAATTGTTATTTTGGACTTTAGGAAGATTGTGTCTTGATTTGTCTCTTGTTCTTTCGCGATTCTTGTGAGTAGAACTGGTGTTGCCGTTATTGTACTTACGATAACCTTGTTAGTTTTCCCGTTGACACCGACGTTGAACTCTCCTATTGTTTCCAGCATATTCTGTCGGTCTATTGCCAAGCATGCTATGAGACTATGATCTTTATGGCTCACAGCATCAGCCACAACGTTTGCTTTCCCAAGATGATAAGTCAGCTTGAAGTGGTAGTCTTCTAAGAACTCCATCCATCTCTGTTGTCGCATATTTAGGTCTTTTTACGTGAACAGGTACTTGAGACTTTTATGATTAGAAAATAATTTGAACTGCTCCGAGTATAGATAATGGCGTTAGGTTCTCAACCTAAAAACAATGGCTGCCAGCTCCAGATCATGAGTGGGGTAGTTGCTCTCATGGGGCTTGAGTTGTTAGGAACCGTAAGTCACCACCTTCCCACTTTGCATCAGTATGCATCCTAACGCCTCCTTCGATGCATCACAGTACACGGCGTAACTCACCTCTCTTTCTAGAACCACATGTATCGGGGAACTTGTTAAACGTTTATTGAGCCCTTGGAAGGATTATTTGCATGAATCATTCCATTCGAATTTGATCCCTTTCTGAGTTAATCATGTCATGGGTTTGGCTAGTCTTGAGAAGTCTTGTATAAACCTTCGGTAATACCCTACTAGTCCTAGAATACTTGAAATCTTAAAAATTGATTTGGACTGCTTCCAATCCAGTACAACCTTTACTTTTGATGGGTCAACTAAGATTCCTTCCTCCGATATAACATGGCCAAGTAATTTTATCTCATTTAACCATAACTCACATTTGCTTACCTTTGCGTATAACTGGTTGTCCCTTAGTATTCACAAGACGATCTTTAGATGTTGTTCGTGTACCTCCTCAGACGAGGAATATATCAAGATGTCGTCAATGAACATGACCACAGACTGATCCAAGTAGGCTAAAAAGATTTTGTTCATTAGGAACATGAACACGGCATGTGCGTTGGTTAATCTAAAAGGAACTACTACAAACTTGTAATGGTCGTATCACGTTCGAAAAGCCATTTTGGGTATATCTTCTTCTCAATCCGTCACTTGATGGTAACCTGATCGCAGGTCGATCTTTGAATAGCAGGATGAACCTCTTAGCTGATGGAATAGATCTTTGATTCTTAGAAGTGGATAGCGGTTCTTTATCATAACTCGATTCAATTGTCGATAGTCGATGCAAAGTTATAGAGAACCATCTTTCTTTTTGGCAAAAAGTGTTGGTGCGCCCCATGGCGACGTGCTTGGTCCAATAAATACTTTTTCCTATAGTTCTTATAGTTGAGTCTTCATTTCTTGTAATTCCGTGGGTTCCATTCGGTGAGGAGCCATGGATATGTGTGTCGTTCCAGGTTGTAGTTCGATACAAAAATCCAAGTTCTGCTGTGGTGGTAATCCCGGTAGTTCTTCTGGAAAAACCTCTTTATAGTCGTTTACTACCTGTGGAAGGGGTGTAATCTTTTGGCTTTCGTCGTTGAGCATACGACTTGCTAGTCTTGCAGTTAGGTCATCGGTCCACTAAGTCTTTTGACCGACTCTGTTTAAAGGGTTATGTCCACACCCCTTAAAATGGAAGCATGATCCACTAGGGGTGTAAGCCATGATCATTTTGTGGCAATCGATGTTCTCTTTATGCTTGAACAACTAATTCATGCCTAGGATGATATCATAGACGCACATGTCGATGACCCGAAGGTCGCATGTTAAACGTATGCCATAAACTTCTATTTCGCAAGACTTGCACATGAGGCGTATAGGTAAATGTCCTCCTAAGGGTGAGGCTACTGACATACTGTGTCCAGAGGTTCAAGAGGTAATTCCAAGGATGAGGCACACGTGCTTGAGATGAAAGAGTGTGAAGCACTAGAATCAAATAACACATGTACCAAAGAATGATAAAGCATAAGAGTACCTTCAATCACGCAAGGTCCTCATCCTCTTCTCCGTCCAGAGCAAAAATCCTTCCAACTGCTCTAGAGGGTTGCGTCGGCCTCCCTGGCTTCTTGAATTGGTTACTCTATGTCCTTTGTTGGGTGAAGCCCCCTAGTTTTTGGGTTGTCCTCTGTGCTCCCCCTGACTTTAGAGTCCGATTGTAGGAAGTTTTCCCTGGCCTGCTGTCCTGTGAAGTGTAGGGCATTCCCTTTTTATACGCCCCAGTTGTCGACACTCAAAGCAGGTAATTTGAGGGTTTGATCAAGAGTTCGTACTGGGCCCTTGTTGGTTTTGCTGTTGGGATTGAAAGTATGGTTTTTGTGATTTTCGTCCATGATAAATCCTTTGGGTCCCTCCACGAATTGGTCTGTCCTTCCTCTGGTTCTAGATTCTTCGTGAGTCTATAGTCTCAGCTTTAGCTATCAGGGCCGCTTGTACTACTTGGGAGAATGTTGGGAATTGCATAAAAGCAATCTTCCATCTCACAGATGACTCTAAGCCCCATTCGATGCACTGAGCCTTTGACTCCTCATTGGGAATTAGGACTGCGGCGTGGCAAGCAAGTTCTTCAAACTGGATGACATAATAGGACATGCTCATTTTTCCTTGTTTTAGGTCAAGGAACTCTCGTATTCTTGCTTCCTTGACGGTAGCTAGGACGTACTTGTCCAAGAAGAGCTTCTCAAATTTCTTCCAGGTGAGAGTTGTCATGTTCTGGTTGTCCTTTTCCAATGACTACCAGTGATCTGCTTTTTCCTCGAGTTGGTATATGGCCAATGCAATCTTACCACTATCACCTTGGATATCCATTGTGTCCAGCATTTTCTTTACCATTCTAATCTAATTTTTCGCCACACGCACCTCTGCCTCCCCTCTAAACACCGAAGCTCTTTGCTTCAGAAATTTAGATAAAAGCCAAGCTCGATCCCGTTGGGTCCTAACGGGCATGGGGTTTAATGAGGTGGATGATTTTCGTAGGATTTGTGCTAACCCTTGTACCTCTACATTATGGTTGGGTTCAGCCTCCTGATTGTAGCTTCTCCTTCCCCTTCTAGTCATCAATATGATCGGTATCTAATAAAAGGGTTAGGTTATCGTGTAAGTTGTTGGCCCCAAGCAAGGCTTTAATAAGATGAAATGTTTTTAGAATATATCTTCTAACAAGATTAAATCAATTGCTCCACTATTTTTAATGAATATAAATGGTTAACACCTATGATTGGGGTTGACCTTGTATTTAATGAGTTGTGAAGTTATTTTGGGCATTAAAATAAGTATTAAATTATTGGGAGAATCATTAAACCAGCTCGGAAACAAGGCCTAATCTCAGAATCAATATAGGAAGTTTTTAGGAAAAGATAAGCATTTGAGTCGACCTAAAACAATCATGTTTCGACCGAAATTAGCATTGTCACGCCCTGCCCCGAGACACCGGGGACGGGACGCGAGGGAACAAGAGTAACCCATCTTGCCTTTCAACTTCAACCCAAATTCCATTAACATACAAGGAATCTTTCATATATATATTTTTTTTCATTTTACATAACACAACTTTACATCACAAGAGGGCACTCCGGCCACTAACTGATAGTTTAATTTACAATCGAAAATGAAGTACCAAGTGGAGTATATCTCCATGGACCCTTACCCAAACCTAATGTTGCAGTGGAACTAATCGCGCACATCATTCGCTTGTACTTGTTACAAAGATCTCTGTGGGGTGAGCTATAATCTACATGCTCACCAATCACTGACAACGGTATTATAAATTGCACAATGGAAGAAAATAGTTCATCACTTTGAAACAGGATAACTTTTATCAAAACATACTTTCATCATAAAAGATTTCAAATTGCTATATTTTCATAAATCTCCTCATAAGAGGGTTTTTCAAAATTTGATCCATTTATGATCTTTTCGTTACTCTTCATCTTCATTTCATTATTTCTCTTTGTATAAGTTTCCCAAAAATAATTACATCTTTGAAAAGAGTTGTTCATCGCTACTACCGTTCATTATGTTTTAAAAGAAATCTTTTATCTTATCATCGTTCACCTATTAGTAGAGGAATTCCATAAACATAACATCGTCCCCTTTCAGTGGAGAATTTTCTAACAACCACCTCTCAATAGAGAATTTTCAATATCATTTCATTTTATTTACTTAGTAGTGATAATTACGTCTTTTCATTTCACATATCCACTTTGTAGTGGTAACATAATTATCCATTTATTAATCATATTTTTTCATAATGCCTTGGGTTGTATTAACCTCCCAACCAAGAGTTGTTACAGTACTACGCCCCCGAATATCTCGCATACTCTTAATTGGACAGGGCTAAGGATTATTCACCGGTTCCACTTAACAATGCTCAGTAGTAGAGCTAAGAATATCTCGGCCTACTCAGTGGATAGGGCACGAGCATTCCCCAATCATCCGTGGCTTATCCACAATATATATATATAATAACACGACATATACCCACGATTGTGAGGTATAACCATCACATGGCACTCACCACGACTATCAAGGCTATCATGATACACATATGTATTCATTTTATATTTTTTCTTAACCTCAATAATTGTTCTCATATTTCACATTACTCATAATTCTCTTATTTTTATGTTTCATAGAGTAGTTTCATATAAGTACTAGCGAATTATCCGTGCCTAAAGGAACTTTTCAACATAATATGATTGTGATATAATACTACGATATTTTTCCTATTGTGTTTTTTAATAATCGATATTTTTTACTATTCCCAACCCTAACCAACTTCACCTAAATTTCACGTAAAGCCTATCCAATTCTAATAGTTCAATCCAAATTAAACAATATATATAATAGGCGATAACCTCTAAAAACTTAAATTTACATCCATATATACATTGGCCAACCATGTGGCACTAACTGTAGTAATGAATAATTCATATTTAATTTGTAGAATTCAGTTTTCATCAAAGGTTTGTAAAACTCATTTAAAGATGCATCCCAATCAAATATTTTCATAGTTCAATTTTCTTAGTACAGTAGTAGATTTTAAATATTGGTAGTTTGGTAAAGAATCAAATTCATTCTCCCTCAAACTATCTTGCATACTAAATTTTAAACAATATATTCAATCCAATTCTAATAGTTCAATCCAAATTAAGCAATATATTTAAGAGGTGAGAGTCTCTAAAAACTTGAATTTACACACATACATACATACATTAACCAACCATGTAGCAATGACTGTAGCAATGAATAATTCGTAGAATTCAGTTTCCATCAAAGGTTTGTATAATTCATTTAAAGATGCATCCCAATCAAATGTTTTCATAGTTCAATTTTCCTAGTACAATAGTAGATTTCAAATATTGGTAGTTTCGTAAAGAACCGAAGTCATTCTCCCTCAAACTATCTTGCATACTAAATTTTCTCCAAAAAAGGAATAAGAAGAGAAATGTGTCAAGCTATTTTCAATAATGACAAATAAGATATAACCTGTCAATGATATAGACAGTAACTAATAGAAAAAGTTAAGTCACGAATTTTAGTTCACAACACAAACTTTTGAATTTCATCAGTCAAGGAAGGAAGATGAGTGAAAAAATAAGCAGGGTCCACATTTCTTTGTATGCTAATTCCATTTCCCAAACGCTGCCTTCCATCTGCCATATCCACGGTCCAAAAAAATGAACTTATTACCCAAAAAAATGATGAATTTGGGAGAAATCTTACTGGATGGATTGTTTAGGAACTATGGTAATATTCTCAGGAGTGGACTATTATGGCAATGGTATTATTTACTTACAATGAGGAAAGTGCAAAACAGCCACGGCTCAATGGTTAATTAACTCTATCTAATGCCCTTTTCTAAAAAAGAGTTTGGAAAAAATATTAGAAAAGTAGTCACCTTACCCCTGACCCAGTTTTGCTCTATCTAATGACATTTTCTGAGGGATTATTTAGGAACTATGTGAAATGTCACAACACTTTAAAAAAATGTTTAGATAATAAATTCTTATTATCCCAAAGGAACAAAAAGAAATAGTCTTTGAAAAAATAGAAAAAATCGTGAGGCTTAGTTATAAGGCTGAGGAACCTATGATTTATTTGGTTTAGGAAAAAATCAATATTCAGAAAAGGGAATACCAAAAAAAGTGAAACATATGCTTTGGCACATTGTGCCAAACCAGAACCCACTCTCTGTCGGAATCACCTTTCACCGTAACTCCCTTTTTGTCGTAACTCCCTTTTGCCGTAACTCTCCCCTCCCACCCAAACTCTTTCCCTCTCCCTCCCAGCCAGAATCCAAAAAACCAATCGAAAAAGAAAGAGAGGAGCAAAGACAGATTGAAGGGGATTTACCAGCAGAAATAAAATGGCTTTGATGCTTCTATCCCAACGAAATGGCTCTGATGCTCTCTCGTGCTTTCTCTCATAACGAAATAGCTTAAATTCTTTCTCTTCCTCCCCACCGTTGTCTCCACACCTATATCCAATTCATTTTCACAACTCAATTTATAAAAAAAATAAAAAAATAGAGATGAATTTATTCCGTATTTAGTGACATGAGATTTTTAACAAACCAAACCCTAGATAGGGAAACTCAAAACTGAAAGAATTCGCTGAATCTGAAAAAGAAATAATCTGAATTGTTGGTAAGAAATTTAACAAACCAAACCCTAGATCTTGGTTCAAATAGGTTATCGATGAACTAACGAACCAAATTTAAAAATGGACTAACCGATGTGAGGGTGGTTGCAGAGAAGCAATGGTGGCGACGCTGCGTCGACGGTGTGAGTTGAGATGGTGGCAGCACTGCAATGGAGTGAACTGCGATGGTGGCCTTCGGTACCTTCGATTGAGATAAGCTGAGAGGAATGTTTAGACGGAGAGATAAGCAGTTGGTTGGGCGATAAACAAAATACAATCTCAACCTTAGATTTGTGGTTGGTATAGACAGTAACTAAGGAACGACGAATGTATATACCTGTTCCGGTGACAACAACGATGAAGGAGAAGGAGCCACCGATGGTGGTGCTGAGCTTGGAGACGTTGAGCGTGGAGGAGGCCGGAGAAGGATTATCGGGAACGAGAGATAGAGATGCAAGGGTGAGAGACGGAGAGAGTAAGTGACTGAGAGAGAGCGGCGCAAGTGAGAGAGAGTGGAAGAGACAGAGAGATAATTAGGGTTTTGAACGGGAGATTAAATGTCAGATATTGATCACAGCCCTTCAATAATAGTGAGATTAAATCTCAATCATTAAAGATAGTTTGTGTCTTGGACATTTTAAAAATATGAAGTGTTTTATTATATAGATAGTTATCTATATCTATCTATATATTAAACAAAATAGAGTTTTCATGAGATTAAATATGGGAACTTCAAGTAGTATGAATTTACTAGCTCTCATATTAATTTTATTGATTTTTTGATTCTAAATATCTAAATAACTTATATTGGCTATTATGATTATCGCAATTTTAAATCTAAAAATTAGCTCACATATTACTCTTAAAAATATCAAATATATCGAGATTTTAATTTGATTTACACAAATCAAAACACTGATTTAAACTTATTTAAAGAAGATCTAAATAACTTATATTGGGTACCATGATTATCGCAATTTCAAATCTAAAAATTAGCTCATATATTACTCTTAGAAATATTAGATATATCGAGATTTTAATTAGATTTACACAAATCAAAACACAAATTTAAACTTATCTAAAGAAGATCTAAATAACTTATATTGGCTACCATGACTATTACATTTTCAAATTTAAAAATTAGCTCATATATTTTTTTTTTTGGATAATTAAAATTTATAAACGAAGAAAAACTCTTAAAAATATCAGATATATCAAGATTTTAATTAGATTTGTACAAATTTAATCTCATCGATCTTTCTTTCTTTCCCTTGACTCTTCCAAGTCTGTGTGCAGCCATATAACTCAACTTCATACTTCACATTAATATATCTATCTATATATTGTTGTTATGTTTCCTATGGCAGCTTACTCACACTCCCAGCAAAGAGTGATTTAAGGTCTGGTTTCTATTAACAAAATATCATTGTTTTTCTTTTTTTGGTTGGTATTCCTAGCTTATATTTCACACTTATAAGTTATTTGTGCTTTTGAAGCTTTATTGTTAATTGTTCATTTGTTTGTTTTCCACTTTTTTCTTCATTTTTCTTGTGTGGTATGTATGCATATTAATTGAAATTAAAAAATAAAATATTACCTTTATTTTGATCTTCATTACACATTCATAGCTTATGTGCAAAAAGAATTATCTTCATGTGGTGACATTTGTACTAATGATTGATTGGTAGGGGTGTAATTTGAGCCCGGCCTGAGCTTGCCGAGAGGCCAGTCACTGTGCGGGCTCGGCCGAATCGAAACTCATATACCTCTGCTCAGGCCCGAGCCTAGGTGCTACGGTGATTAAAGAACTAAGTTTTAAGAAGAGTTTACAACATTAAAGAATAGTTTTAAGAACCTCTTACTTGATAACTTCTTGGTTGAAGGATGAATGAACTAAGTTTCAAGTTCTTCCTTCACTTCTTCCTTATTTCTTCAATTCATTTCCTTTCTTTTCTTCCTTCTTCTTTCTTCTTTTTTCTTCTTCCTCTTTTTTTTCTTCTTCTTTATTTTGTCCAAGGAGGGGCAACGAAATTTCTAGTGAGAGAAAGACTTGAGCAAATGAATTTTTATATTGGGAGAAGCCTCTTATTTATTGGCAAAGGCTTGGGGTGAAAAGATCATTTTACCCCTCATTTAATTTTCATCCAATTCAATTCTTGTTCTTTCAATTTGGTTTTAATCCAACTAAATATTGGATTCCAAAACTTCTAATACAATGTTTGGATTCAATAATTTATTTTTATTAGACTTTAAGGCCTTATTTGGTTTATTGGGGAACACGTTCCCTAAATTTAAGGGTACTTTTGAAGACTTTCTTTTTCTTTTTCTTTTTTTATTTCATTTATGCCTTTTCAAGCCCCTCTCATCAAGTCCTCTCTCATGTACTTTCTACTATTCAATGAAGACTTGGGAGATTTATATGATGTAGGAAAACTAATTTTCCAAGCCATGTCCATGCTTTTCCATATTTTTTTCTTTTCTTTTCTTTTTTTTTTTCTTGAAAATTGTCACATCACTCCCCCTCTCAAGGGGATTTTGGTTCAGACCTTCTAGACGGTCTAAAAATACTTATTTTATTTTTATTTTACTTATTTATGAGAATTAGAATGAGTTTTGGGCCAAATTTCATGTTTTGGGCCTAATTTTGGGTTGGGTTTGTAATTAAATTAATTGGG
Organism: Aequorea victoria; assembly: GCA_032361285.1. Taxonomy (NCBI): domain Eukaryota; kingdom Metazoa; phylum Cnidaria; class Hydrozoa; order Leptothecata; family Aequoreidae; genus Aequorea; species Aequorea victoria. The sequence continues at coordinate 14,992 of JAUTBS010046580.1, forward strand.
CCATAAATAAATTAATTGGGCTCACATAATTATTTATTTTGGACCCTCATAATATTTGACCCAAAATCCTAATTAAATTTACCTATTGGGCTTTTTAAAATTTGGGTCTTATTTAGGCTTTCCATGACTTTCTTTCTTTTCTTTTGAACTCTCAAATTGAGTTATTTGATTTGTAATTTTATTGGGCCATTATGGTTGGGTTTAGCCTCATTCTATACCCAAATTATTATTTAAAGTTTTGGGATTTAGTAGTTCATGGGCCTTACTTTGGCCCGTTTCGATTTTCTACGCCTTTTTCGTCTTTCGCAGGATTTTTTAACTTGAATGTTTTAAACTTTCTTTATTCAAAATTTATTTGAAATCATTTTATCAATTCTTTCTTTCTAGATTTATCCTAATTCATATTCCATGCATTCATCCCTTTGTTCATAGGGTTCAAATGTCATTCCTCAAGGCGTAACGCCTTTATTCTTGATTTAGTGCATAAGATTTGTGTTGTGAAAAGTAAGGCATCACACAGGTCGCCTGAGGACCTGGTCGGTCAAAGAATGGTTGGATCGCCTAAGGATCCATTCGAGATCTGAAAGACTTTTACAAAAGTTCAACAGCCAGGTCGCCTAAGGACCTAGTCGGTCAAAGAACAATTAGATCGCCTGAGGATCCAACCGGGGACCAAAATACCTCTATAATAGTTTAATAACTAGGTCGTCTGAGGACTTGGTCAGCCAAAGAACGATTGGATCGCCTGAGGATCCAACTGCGGCCTCAAAGATTTTGATAATTCAACAGTCGGGTCACCTGAGGACCTGGTCGGCCAAAGAATGGTTGGATCGCCTGAGGATCTAGCCGAGGCCTGAAAAGATTCTACAAAAGTTCAACAGCCAAGTTGCCTGAGGACCTAGTCGGCCAAAGAATGGTTGGATCGCCTAAGAATCCCACCGGGGCCTAAAAGACCTCTATAAAAGTTCAATAATCAGGTCGCCAGAGGACTTGGTCGGTCAAAGAATGATTGGGTCGCTTGAGGATCCAACCGAGACCCAAAAGATTTCTACAAAATTTCAACAGCCAGATCGCCTGAGGATCTGGTCGACCAAAGAATGGTTGGATCACCTAAGAATCCAATCAAGGCCTTGAAGAGATCGACTAAGTAGGTAAAATCTACAACCAGATCACTTTAGAATCCAGATGAATCGATCAAAGCCAAGTGAACTAGGGCCTCTAAGTGAACCTTAGATCAACAATTGGTATCAGAGCATGCTCTGCTATTTTTAGGCTTAACATCCTACAGTAGATCCTATGGCAAACATGAGTCAATCATGTATTTTGGCCGAAGGCTAATCCGCCTTTAGACCTCCACTTTTTAATGGGTCTAACTACATGTATTAGAAAATTAGGATGACCTTCTTTGTTCAATCACAAGACATGGCTACTTAGAGAGTCATTGTCAATGGACCTCTTGTACCGTATAGTAAAAGAAGGAATAAACACTCCAAAATCAGAAAATTATTATACTGATAATAATTGGAGAATGTTGTAAACTAATGCTAAAGCTGTAAACTTTTTGCACTGTGCACTTGGACCCGATGAATTTAATTTTATCCAGGGTTGTGATAATGCCAAAGATATATGGGATAAACTCAAGTGGCACATGAAGAAATAAATCAAGTAAAATATAAGAAAATCGATTTACTTGTTAGAGATTATGAAATGTTTAAAATGCATAATCATGAAAATATCTCTGATATATTTTCTCGTTTTAATATTATTATTAATAATTTAAAATCTCTTGGAAGATCTTTTTTCAATATTGATCTTATCAAGAAAATATTGAGATCACTTCCAAAGAAATGGAGACCGAAGGTCACATCTATTGAGGAAGTTAAAGACCTCACCATTCTCAGCTTGGATGAGCTGTTGGGTTTCCTCCTAACCCATGAATACACTTTGAACGATGAAGGAGTAAAAGGAAGAAGAAATCTTGCCTTCAAGTCTACCAAGGACTTTGAGCAAGAAGAAGAAGTAGAAGATGAAGAGGACGATGAAGAAGTAGCTCTCCTCTCTAAAAAGATTGCAAGAATCTTCAGGATAAAAGGAGAGCAAAAGAGGAGACTCAAAGAAAAATCTAGCAGTGACTTCAATGAAGAAGAAGTCAAGTGCAACAACTGTCAGAAGCTAGGCCACATCAAGCCTAACTGTCCACTGCTCAAAAAGGACAAAAAGAAGTGCCCAAAGAGAGCTATGAAAGCCACATGGGACAATATGAATTCAAATGAAGAAGAATCCAGTGGCAGTGACAGTGACACCTCAAACCTTGCTCTCATGGCATTTGTAATGAGGTAAATTATTTTTCTAGTAATGATAGTGATAATGATAATAATGATGAACCTTCTAATGAGGAGCTTCAATAAGCTCTTGAAGATTGTTTTAAAATAATTAAAGAACTAAAATCAAAAAACAAATCCTATAAAAATAAAATTATATCTCTTAATTCAAAAATTCAATTTTTAGAAAATGAAAAGCATGCTTCAAAAGTGACAAATGATTTTCAAGAAGAAAATATTTCTTTAAAACAAAAAGTAAATGATTTAAATAAAATCATAACTAGATTTACTCAAAGTGAGAAAAATCTAGATATGCTTCTTGGTACAAAATGTACTTTTAACAAAGAATGACTTGATTTTAATCCTAATGATAGGAAAACAGTCTTAAAAAGTGTCCTTGTTGAAGCTTAATGCCAAAACCTATGAGCTGCAATTTTTGTGGCAAAAATGGTCATATTACCAAGTTTTTTTTCTAGATTAAAAGGCAAGAAACCTACCAAGAAGGTATGAATTAAGAAGGGTGATCATCCACCCAAAATTGCTAAAATATCTGTGAGGAAACCTACCATTAAATGGCAATCCAAAAGGAAAGCCTATCAAAAACCTCCTGCTAAAATGTATAAAAAATTCGGAGCTTACATGAATCATATGCATCCTTTTATTCATAACATGAACTTCTATACTAACTCCTATGGACCCAAAAAGAGATGGGTACCAAGATATTATGCTTATGGTTATTTTGAATAAGATGGCTACTGAAACACAAAGCACCAAAAGCCCAAAGAAAATGGTAAAACTATTTCTATTTTTGAACCATTTTTTTTGTTTCTGCTTCTGTTTTGACAGGAAAGTGTCGACACCTTTTGAAAGTGTCGACCCCTTATGTGCTTTGTGTCGACCCCCCTTGCCTATGTGTCGACACCTGACTTATTTGCTTTAGCATTTCACAGATTAATTCCTGTTTGTGTCGACACCTATGCCCCTAGTGTCGACCCATCTTGTCTGCCTTTTACATAATTTTTTTCTGTTTATAAAATTGGTATTAGACTTTCATTTCATCCCTCACATAATCTTCATTACATATTTTTGTATGATAAGGATGATGAAAATATTTATTGATTAGCCCTTGTTTTCAATCAAGTAAATAACATTGATCATAATTGATTTAATTGCTAAAATTAACTCTTGATCTCTTGTTAAAACCATATCAACAGTATCATCTTTTGAAAACCTAAAGTGCATGACGGTCCTATGATTGAGTTTATTCTCGGTTGACCCGCTCTGCTTTAGTGATTTTATCACAATTCCTGTTGATATGTGATTTCAAAGTTTTTGATCATAATCATTAACGTATCATTAAATTGGTATCATAACAATTTTTTGTTCAAAATAATTGGTATCAATCTTGTGAATCCTAGGCTAAACCAAATGGAAAATAAATGAAAAATGATTGAATATGCTTATTGATATATGCTTCGATCAATCACTTCATTAATTTGGTATCATTGATATATGAAAAATAACAATTGGCATCACATTTTTTTTGGTATCACCATTAGGGTCTACAATCGGGCCAACAATTCGAACGACTTTGGTATCCCTTTAACGTTTGATAAATGTTTTTGAAACCAAAAGGGACGAAGTAACAAATTTATAATAAATATGTTTTGATGAGCCAAATTTGACTTTGCTTGCTTTTTAAATGCGCCCATTGTTTTCTGATCCCTTCTCATAAAGTAAATTGGAGTAATAACTCCAAATTTAACTTTGCTTGCAAATTGACACATGTTTTTCATGGTCATATAAGTATCATAGTCAGGGAGAGATACACCATTTGTGGTATCCCTGTCTATCAGCATATCTTATCTTTTGATGTATACCTCCTCGTGTTACCTCGTGTTTAACATAGGGGGGGGTTATAATCTCAGGGGGAGATTCCTCACTGATATATGCATTTCCTTGTCTTTCCTTCTCTTTCCTTTTTGCTATGACAAAGGTGGAAAAATTCTTGTTTGATTTGCTAAATGTTTTAAACGTTTAGAAGAATTATATTGCAAAGGGAGAATTCGAAAGATTTACTTTGATATGAATATATATGACAAAAGAAAAACCATTGATAACATTTGGTATCAATAGCTCATCTTTTAAATGATGTATCAAGAGCTTATGCCTTTATTTCTAATTCTTTTCAATTAGTATCAAAATGTTTTTTTTTTTCTTCTCAAAAATTGGTATAAAAAGAGCTTATCTTTAATTATTGTTGAATCATTGGTATAAAAAGACTTATTTTCTTAACCATTAATTTTTTAATTAGTATAATGTGCTTTCACTCCATATTTTTTATGCTTTTGCAAATCAATAGTTGTCATAATCAAAAAGGGAGAGATTGTTAGCCTAAAGGTCTTTCAATCAAGATTTCATTTGGTTTTGACTTAACAATATATTGATTTAATTATTGAGAGTTTGTTAGCCAAATCTAATTGATTATCCTAATGATTTGTCTATTTAATAAGAAAATATTTTCATGATTAATCATCTTTTTAAAGCCCAAGACTAGCAAAAAATCAAGAGAATACATCAAAGATGTAGAAGACTTTTGGACATTACGAAGTCCAAGAAGAAAGGTTGATTTTCAGTAAAATCAAATGGATAGAAGCAAAGGGTCGACACCAAGAGAATTTGAGTCGACACCTGAAGCAGCAATCAACCTTTGAGTAGACACCAACATGAAATGGGTCGACACAAAGAAGACCAGCTCATATCTTAAAGCAGCAAGATCTTTGAGCCAACACCCAGGTGGGTTGAGTCGACACCTGGAATGCCTCAGAAAAAAGGGTCGACACAAATGAAAGATGAGTCGACACCTGAGCATTTTCGTGGCCACTGTTATTTTGAGATCCAAAAATTCAAGGAAATGGTCGACACCTGGATGGTTGAGTCGACACCAAAGCTTCAAATCTCAGATTCAGAACAGCTTTAGTCGACACCTCAGAGGTTAAGTCGACACCAAAGCACCAGATCTCAGATCCAGATCAGTTGATTCGACACCTCAGAGGTTAGTGTCGATAGCAGCGCTGCCCAGACCTTTTTGTGTCGACGCGCAGGAGCTTAGTGTCGACACCTGCGCGGTAATTTCAAAATTGCTGAAGGCTGTAACAGTTAGTTTTTCAAGCATTAAATGCTCCAACGGCTAATTTGACCTTTACAATAGTCATATTTTTGCTCCAGCATTTAAATACAACAGAGAGCACAAGAGACACTAGAGAGAAGAAGATCAAATCAGAATAACAAGAGGTTACGCCTGGAAAGAATAGGCTTTGATTCACCTGGAAAGAATATTAGGCTTCGATTCGCCTGTGAAGAATAAGAGGTTATGCCTTGCCTATAAAGAGGTCGACATATTAGTGGTTTCGATTCACCCATTAGAGAATCCGATAGTAAATTTTCAAGGCTCTTTGGGGAGTGAACGTAGGTCGAGTTGACTGAACCACTATAAAATGTGTTTGCATCTCTCTTTCCTTAACTCCTTAATTTTCTGCTCTTAATTATTTTATTTCATCTGCATTCATTTTAATTTGTAAAAGAGTTGAAAAAGTTTAAAAGTTTGCCTATCAACCCATTCACCCCTCTTTGGGTTGATCTTATCACTACCCTAGTGGGCCAACAAGTAGAAATCCCAAGAAGATGCCTCAAATCCTTGATAAAGAGAAATCAAGATCACATAAATTAATTACAAGATATTCTCTACAACAAAAAGCAAATTAGATACACGGCGCATTTATTTCAGAGTTTGAATTCTGAGAACAAAAAAAAATGAAGACAAACACAGATATTGATTGCAAGCACTCCTCAGTATCAGAATCATTAATTCCAAAGATTGAAGCTATTGCCTATAAAAAGGCGCGATCTCTCAAAGGATCAAATAGACTAGACCAAACCAGAAAAGTCAACACTTGATCATACAAAGAAATATCTAGAGAGATAAATTCATCATACACCATATCAGAATATCATTCTATCATTCATTCTTTTCAAGAGAGAAATCAGAAATAGAAAGGAGAAATCTTGTATCACTCGTTCAAGATCAGATACAAATCATCTCATCATTGATTCAGAAAAAACTCATCAATCACTATTTATCATCTTGTTCATGGGTTCTTTATCACAATGCTATAGTGTGCAAATATCAACTCTTCACAGAGAGTATTCCATTTGTATCTACTCATTGTATAAGTAAGGGTGAGTCACC
>JAUTBS010046581.1:0-13771 GCA_032361285.1 Aequorea victoria
AATACTCTTATGTTACTGTCGTATATTTCTCTTATTAAAATTATGGTATAAATATTTTAAGATATGAAAAATATTTTTTCATCTATTATGGAATGATTATGGGACTTCTCTATTTGGGATTATGTGGAAAGTCCAGGGAATATGTCCTCTACGGAGGTGACTTTAGCCAACTAGGGAATAAACCCGACCTGGAGACTTGGGTGACTCCAGTTGCTCAGCGGCTAAAGGGATATTCCGAGAGAGTCCGGTGACCTGAGACTAGATCGTCTTAGAAAAAAGACTCAGGCGCCATCCTGTGGTGACTCTACGTTCGATGATTGGATCCAATGGGCCAAGCTGCCTCTGAGTTTATGGCATATGACATTTGCACCCAGGCTGTTCATGTGGTTGTTGTTGATGGTTTTCTCTTGCATACATTGATGATCATATCGCTAGTCTATTATTATTGACATTATTATATCTTATTGGCATATCTTTATATGCGTAGATTTTACTGTTGACATTTTTATGCGATGAGATTATTATTGACATATCTTTATATACGCGGGTTATATATTGTTGGCATATCTTGATATGCGTGAAAAATTATAAATACTTTGATAAATGTTGGTGACTCGTCTAGACATCGAGTTCACGAGGATTAAATGAATATTTTGGAAAAGGAAAAATAAATCTTGGGTTGTGTTATCAGCCTTTTGATATTACTGTATGTATCATGCCATGATTATGTTACTGTACAAAACTAATTTATGTCCCTTGTTTCGAACTAAATCCTACTATGTATGTTTCCATTCACCAGTTTTGACAGACGTTGTACCATAACATTTCAGGTAGCCTGTGAGGACAGATCTTGTGGATGAACTGCTGCGAGGGATCCAAGATTAAAGACCTCTAGGATATGCATTTATCTTTAGCTTCTGCATTGTTTAAATAAATACTGTTAGCATAAAGGCTTTTCAATCAAGTTCTTTTGGTTTTGACTTAACAACGTTTTGATTTGATCTTTTAGGAGTTTGTTAGCCAAACTAATTTAGGAAAGATTGTTATCCCAAAAGATTTTTCAATCAAACCTTTAAGCCTTGACTTATTTGATTATAACTCAACATCCTTTGATTTGATCTATTAGGAGTTGGTTAGCCAAATCAATTGAATAAATCATTATTGTTTGTGCATCATATGTTTAACATTACAACATAATTGATTTAAATCTTTGGAACTTTATTCTTGATTAACTTAATAACTTGTCTATCTATGAGAAATTTTTTTCCAGGTTTAATCATATTTTTTATAGCCCAAAAAAGTCAAGAAAAATGAAGAAGACTTTTTGAGATTGCCTTGCCCAAAAACAAAGCTGTTTTGCAAAAAAGATCAAAGGCAAAGATACAAAGGGTCGACACCCAAAGAAGACGGGTCGACACAAAGGCCTTTCCAGTGGGCACTGAAGTTGAAGTCTGAAATATATGGAAAGAGTCGACATAAAAGCTAAAAGGGTCGACACATTCCAAGACCAGCTATTTCAGATTTAGCTGGAAAGAGTCAACACAAATTGAAGAAGTGTCGACACAAAGGAGCTTCCAGTAAGCATCACTTTTTAAGTTTCTGAGTTTTTAAAGAAAGGGTCGACACAAATAGAGAATGTGTCGACACAAAGTTCTTCCTGTGGGCAACAATTCTCTGGGTTTTGAAATACAAAGAAATGGTCGACACAAGGATTAAAGTGTCGACACCATCCAGGCCCAGACGAGTTTGTGTCGACACCAAAGGTTATTTGTGTCGACACAAAGCGCGAAAAAGTCAAATCGCTGAAGCTTCGCAACGGCTAGTTTTTAACTCCAACGGCTAATTTATCTTCTCCAACGGCTATTTTCTTCATCCAATGTTTAAATAGCACCTTTGAAGATCAGAACAAAAATAGAAGTCAAGCAAGAGAGAAGAAAAAGAATCAATACAAAGAAATACTCCAAGATCCAAAAATCTACTGTGCCAAAGAGCTTATGCTCCATTTTATTCAGAACTTCCTCTGAATATATATTCCTCTATTCTCCTCTATATTTTTTATTGTAAATCTTATTAAGAGAGATAGTGGTATTTGTAAGTGAGGCTTCATTGTAAAATCATCACAATCAAGGAGATCATCCTCACACCATCTCTACTATCAAAGAGAGATCAGTGCTTACTCTTTACCCAAAGAAGAAGGCTATTTCGATTGACCCATTCAACAATCCAATTTAGGTTTCTCTTCACCCGTAAAGAAGAATGTAATTTCTCTTCACTCTATAGAAGAAGGCGGTTACGATTCACCCTCAAAGAATCTGTAAAAGGTTTCGATTCACCCGCAAAAATTCGATATTGAATTTTCAAGGCACTTGGAGAGTGGACGTAGGTCAAGTTGACCGAACCACTATAAAATATGTGTTTGATTTTCTCTTTCCTCAAACTCTTTAAATTTCAGTTCTTTACATTACTTTTTTCTGCTGCATAATTAGTTTAATTATAAAAGCAAATAAAAAGAGTTTAAAAAGAATAGAAAAGTTTGCCATAAACCCATTCACTCCCCTTTTGGGTTGATTCTAGGTAATTAAACTAGAACATCTAAGTGACCTTAGAGTCCTCATAGGGGATAGGGATGGTACACCCAATCCCCGCTCCCTCCCTGCCCTATTTCCATTCCTAGGTTTGAGCCCTCTCGACCACGGTCAATTGATAAGCAGAGTGCTTGTTGGCGGTCTTCAAGTCGCCAATTCGGTCCAGCAACTGGAGGAAGTCCTACAGTACCTGCACAAATGAAAAATAACAGTGGACATTAAGAACACAACAAACCAAACCAGGGTAGAAAGGAAACAAGACCAAGGTTGGTCTTACCTGGACTCTGGCATGAATGGCCGATGCAATGAGCATGCTGTCGTCTGTCTTAGCCCGATCTTCCATGTCATTGGGAAGAATGAGAACCTTGGAAAGCTCATAGGACACTAAGGGATTGATGGAGGACTTCAGTTTGGTTATTATGGGTTGGCCATCGTGAATGAGCTTCGGTGCCCACAATACCTCAACTTTATCCTCCCCCAGTTGGACGAGCTCTTTCCCTCATGGAGATGACGAGGTGAGGTCGGTCACCTTGGCAATAGAGAAATGAGCCTTTCTCGATCTTTTTCACCTCACTTCTGAGACATCGGTGCAAGAGGGCTGAGCTATAGTGGGCTGCGAAGTTGGAGCAATGGCAGGGGCCATTGGAGAGGCCAAGGGAGTTTGCACCAGAAGGGCACGGCCAAAAGAGCTGGGCACGGTGGAAGTAGGGCAACCGAGCATGACTTTTCTATGGTCGAAGGACCTCGGTACTCTTGGCATCTCGGTGGGCGAATGAGGGTCTTGGAAAACTCTTTGGCTGAAGATGTGTGTGTAAGATGGGTCATAACGGAGCAGATACGGTGCGTCTCAGTGCCGAAATGTCAAAGCCTACTCCACTAAGGCCGAACTGGCTTGATTCCTCCACCGAGATGGGAGATCTGCGTCTGAATGCAACCAATGAAAATAGTTAATAAGGTTAAATAAATACAACACGAAGGGTAACATAACATTAAGGAGAGGGACAACACCGACTTGGGACACCCTCGAACCTTGGCACGTGCCTCCCTAGCTCTCATGGGCTGTACTCGAAGTTTTTGCTGACAAGCACGAAGTCGAAAGCATGTTTATCTCATTTTGGGAGCTTGATCACTAACTCCAACATTCGAGTCCAAAGGCAAAGATAATGGGTAGACATGTCCTTGTTGTGGGCCAGTGTGTAACAGTAGAAGATTTTGGGGATGCCGAGATCAATTCTCATTCTGTGATTGATCTCAGTCACCCCCATTACAATATGGAAAAAATTAACCGAGACCGAGGGTGGCAAGCCGAGAATCTGCCATCATACACTGAAAAAGAGAGTTAAGGGGGAACTAAACCCCGCCCTCTATAATAGAAATAATTTGAAAGGCCACAAAGTCATGGCCGACGAGACTCTGGGCCGAGCTAGTGTCATATAGCTAAAGATCGACATCATCGGGAATGTGGTACTCCTTACAGAAGCCGGCCAAAGCCAAACTAGAAGCGTATCTCTAACAAAACTTTACCATTTAGAGGTGAGGTGAGGCCGAAGTGAATAGAGGTCGAACCAAGATGTAACACAGAGAACCCAAAAACCCAACAGATACAAAAAATGCAGAAAGTGCAAAACAACTCAAGAAAAATAGAAATAAAGAGAAATCGATGTTCAACTCCGATAGCCCGAAAAAGATGAAACGCAATGAAGACCCAAATAAGTTCACAGGGGCCTAGGAACATAGGCAACAAGCAGAGAAATACGGAGAGAAAGAAGATGAAGTCCTAACAAATATCAAAAGCCTAAAGCTCAAATACAGAGAGATTAAGGAGATGCTTACTGGTAGTGGATACACTCGTACAGTTAGAATCCCGATGATAATGGAGAACTGACGACGACGAGGGACCAGCAACGAGGACGACGATGGCAGCGCTAGAACAATAGTAGAGGAAAAGAAGAAAGGGTGGAGGCGCAAGAGTAGAGGGGCATAAGTGTTGAAGGGGAGGTAAAAACCCCTTTTATAAAGACGGGAGACCTAACGGTCACATCACCATTATGAGGCATCTATTGCACCTCTAGAAGCTCAAACGCAATCGATCATCAGCCAATGAAGGGACGATATATAGCGACCGAGCCGACATCCCCATGGCTCGATTTAATAATATAATGACATGTATAGGCCGAGCCCCTATCCCCATGATCGAGCCCCATGAAATTTAAGATGTCACACCAATAGTCACTTTGGGTCACTTTAAATGCCTTGAGAAGCGAAGAGATGTCAAGCCCCAGCCAATGAACCACTGACACACATGTACCTAGACCCAAAAGTTAACAACCAGTCAAGTCAAGAGTCGCATCATAGCCATACGAGATGTTCGACAGTACCGAGCACTTCACTTCTAGCACTTCGCATCGAAGCACAAGAGCTGGAATCAAATGAATGAGGTCAATCTCGCTATGGGTCAAAATCAATGTTGGTCGAACTAGAGTATCGACGACCAAGAATTGAGAACCCATTTTATCTTGGCCGAGCCTAAAAAGGATGTAACCTAGACCCTTGTGGCCAGGCCTAAAAAGGCTATAACCTAGACCCTTGTGGCCAAGCCCAGTGGCATGACCGAGGCCTCGATGGACAAGCCCACCAGAGGCCCTTGTGTGTCCGGGACCAATGAGCCATTCTAGTTGGCGGGGCCAATCTAAAATGATATGACCGAGGCCGTGGTGGCTGAGCCCAAAGGTCCCTTTGTGGGTTGAGACCAACATGCCAACTTTCTCAGTGAAAAATTAGGGATCGATTACAACGAGTCCCAGGGATCAAGCCCACGGGCGGAAAATTAGGGATCGGTTGCAATGAATACCCAGACTTGCGCCCCTGCACCTCTATATATAACCATCATCCCCATTCTCTAAAGGGAGCTTTCGACAAGTGTGAGGAACCCTCTCGAAAAACTTGTCACCCTTGTCCTTTTAAATTTAAAACAAGCTCTCGGTTTTATTGATTTTGAAAGGAAAAAGTAGAGTTTTAATATTTTGAAAAGAGAGCCCCCCAAATGCGTTCGTGTTAAAGGTCGCACAATTGGAGTCGCCATTTGATTTTTAATGAAAACCAAAAAAACAAAACATTCAAGGAACTAGTCCGTCGTTACCGATGATAAGGGTTCGAGAGCTAGTGTACGAAAGCGGAAGGTGTTAGGCATTCCTCTCGCCCGATCTAAAAACCGACCTCTACTTAACCGTTTATTTTGTTCTTATCTTAAATTTATCGAAAGTAACATATACAGAATGGGGTTGAAGAGAGATCATACAAAAGCAAGCAAGAAAACAAAACTCAACCTAAAACTAAGGGTTTCTATGCATACTTACACTTAATTGCATGTCAAATGGAAAGATGAAAACATATCAGTATAGTTTACACATAGAAAAGCATGTTGTTAAACATAAAAAGAAGCAAAAACTACTGGAAAAGCCACTAGTTTTTACAGAGGTGGTGCACTCTTCACCTGCCGCGCGCTACGTAGACATGGCGCACACAACTTTTGGACATTCTGTCAGTGGCGCGCATCACTATAGCAGAGTGAGCTCAACACTGGGAAGACCAAAAGGGGACACTGTTTTAAGAAAAACAGTGTATTTTGTGTGCAAAAGTGTTTTATATAAGAAGAAAGATGAGAAAAGCATGGCAATTCACATAGAATCTTCAACACATAGTTTAACTTCTACGTTTCATGCATTTTTACATAAGTTAAGAAGGCTAAGACGCAACTTTACCGAATGTAAAGAAACTAAAATAAAGGAAAAGATAAAGATGAAGGCTTACCGTATACCCCGAACAAAAAAGAAAGTTTCAAGCTATCTAAAGCTTCCTCAAAAGCGGCGCGTTCTATCTCGAGAAGCCTTCCGTGCAGCCTTCGCGTCCTCAGAATCGGTCCGGTGTATGGGTTTCTGTTGTTTAGTTAGTTCAGTTTTAATATCGAATCAAACCCAATAGAGCTTTGGTAGCTATTTGCTTCGGGTTTCCAATTCGGCAGAGGTTTGACACTTATATATTTCGAATCCTGAAATAAGAGGGGTGAGGGGTTCTATTTATAGATTTTGGGCGAGGAAACTGTGAAAAGGGTAGAAGCTTCTTCTCAAAGGTGGCACGCGCCTGGTTGAGGTGGCGTGCGCCAGGTTAAGGTGGCTTATGATACCTTGCCTTGGTATGGCCAGGGGAACAGAGAAAGAGTGGTGCGCGCCAAGTTGGAGGGAAGTGACTTAGGGCACTTAAAGGTGACTTAAAGCTTTTGGAAGAAAGTGGCGTACGCCACTTTAAGGTGGCGCGCGCCTGGTGGGGTAGGAGTACCCGGGAGAAGAATAAGGACGCGAAAGACCTGAATGCATACCGTCTCCACCTAGACCGCCTATCTCCTGCACATGTATGTTCTATTTCAATTTCATACATGTTTGACTCTCTTTTGGGTGATTTCTCTTATATGTAACCTGTGCTTGGTTTATTTTTCAGGTGAACTGGCGGCTGTGGGAGGGTATAGAGGATAGGGCCGGTGATGGTCTAATGAGGAGTCCTCAAGCTTCTTAGATGAGAATCCTGCTGGAGGGCCCGTTTCATCGGGAGTGGTTCTTAGGCGAGCGGGTGGTCCGGTAGTCGCTGAGACTAGACCATTTTTGGGTCATGTTGACCCAAGGGTATTCAATAATACCATAACCTTGTTTTTGACTTATAACAACATTGATTTAAAGTTGCTAATGACTTCCTTGTGCAAAAAGTTGTGTTTCAGGATCTTACAGGTTCAAGCTTCTATCTTCAAGTTTCAGTGGAAAAGTGTCGACACAAAGAGTAAAAGTGTCGACACATTCAAGAAGCCCAGAAGAAATACAAAGGAAGTGTCGACACAAAACATAAAAGTGTCGACACAATGCAAAGGAAGTGTCGACACAAAGACCAGTTGTGTCGATACAATGGATCTCCAGTGAAGAAGTGTCGACACTAATGACAAATGTGTCGGCACATTTGAAGATCCAGAGAGCTACAACTTTGCAGACTTCCAAATGATAAGGAAGTGTCGACACAAATCTAAGATGTGTCGACACAAAGTGCTTACAGTGAGCAACCTTCACTTGAACTGAAGAAGCAAGACAAAGTGTCGACCCCTCAAGACAAAAGTGTCGACCCCAAGAACTTGTGTCGACACAAGAAGAAAAAGTGTCGACACATTAAAATTCCAGTAGCTGCCTTCTGAAGAACCAAAGGATTTGTCGACACCAAGAGACGTTTGTGTCGACACAAAAGTACTCGAAGAAGTTTGTGTCGACACTTTGGGACATTTGTATCGACACAATGCGCGAGATTCAAATTCTCTGAAGCTCTCCAATGGCTATATTTCAGCATTAAATGCGCACACAAAAACTTCAACTGCTCTTTGCTTCATTAAACTATTTAAAGAGTTATTTTTGAAGCTTCAACAGCTAGAAAAATGAAGAGATCATTCATTACACTTACAACAACCAAGAGAACAAAGTCTTAACTTCACATACTCTGTTTTTCTCACCTGTCTCTAATAACTCTCTCTCACTCTCTGTTCATTTATTGTAAATACCTGAGAGTTCATTGATTGTAGTAGAGAGAACTACTTTATTGTAAACTCCTCACAATAAGGAGTGTTCATTTCCTTCAACTGTAAGGCTCCTCTTTGCCATAAAAAGAAGGTGATCCTCTTTGCCATAAAAAGAAGGTGCTCCTCTTTGCCATAAAAAGAAGGTGCTTCTCTTTGCCAAAGAAAGAAGTGGTTACGATTCACCAAGTAAAGAATCAGGTGTACGTGGCTTTGATTCGCCCATCCAAGAATCGGATTTAGTAGATTTAAAATTTCTAAGGCTCTTGGGGAGTGGATGTAGGTCAGGTTGACCGAACCACTATAAATTCTGTTTGTATCTCTTTCCTTTAAACTCTTTATCCATCATCTCATACAACTGATTTTTAACTGATCTTAACAAATAAAGAGTTTTGTAAAAAGATATTAAGTTTGCCTAACAACCCATTCACCCCTCTTTGGGTTGATTATTGGGACAACAAATTTGTTGAATCTTCTGTTAAGGAGGGCTATATCTTCATCTTCATTTTTAGAATCTTCTTCTTCTAATGATTCTATTTGAGAGCTTTTTAAAGCTATTCCTCTTCTTGATTTTGGCTCCTCTTCTTGTAACCTTCCTTGCATGACTATCTCATGGGTCATTAAAGAGTCTATTAGTTCATCAAGGCCAATCATGTTTAGATTCTTTACCTCTTGTATGACAGTGACTTTAGCATCCCAATCCTTTGATAAGGATCTCAAAATTTTTCTCATATTTTCAGAGTTAGTATACACTTTACCAAGAGATTTCAAAGAATTTATAATATTTATAAAATGTGTAAACATGCTAGAAATATTTTCTTCTTTGTTCATTTTGAATAATTCATATTCATGTACAAACATGTTTATTTTAGAATCTTTTACTTGATTAGTACCTTCATGTGTTACTTCTAATTTATTCCACATTTCTTTGGCAGTATCACATATAGATATTATGTTAAATTCATTAGGATCTAATGAACAATACAATAGATTCATAACTATAGAATTTTATTGCATTTCTTTTATTTTATTTTCATCCCATTCTAGTTTATTTTTAAGCATAGTTGTTCCATCAACTATTTTAACTGGTCTTTTAAGACTATAAAGGGTGATTTTCAACAATTCTTATTCTACAGCTTGTATGTATATTTTTATTTTAACCTTCCAATAGGTATAGTTTGCTCCATTAAACAAGCGATGTCTATTTGTGGATTGCCCTTCGGAAAGAGTGTTTTCACTAGAGGTTGTCATACGGATCCTCTTAGACTGTTAAATCCTAACTAAAAAGACGAAACTCTGATACCAATTGTTAAGTTATATGACGACCCTAGAGGGGAGTGAATATGGTCTTCTTTTTTAAAAAAAACTTATAGATTTTAAATAACTTATTTAAAATATGAATGAATACTAGCAACCTAAAAGTATACACCTATCAGCAAGCAAGAGATTGAGGATAGAGAAAGAGATATACACTAGGATTTATAGTGGTTCGACTTTAACTTAGCCTACGTCCACTCCTCAATCACCTCTTGAGATTTCTTCACTACTTCAGAATACTTGCGGGTGTGCTCCAAACCTTTCAACAAGATCCACAAAGTTGCTTTTCAAAATCACCAAATTTTTGGCACTTGTGATCTTCTTTGTTTGTTTACACCACACACAAAATTGAATAGCAGGTGACTCACCTCTATCAGTTGTACAGAGTTTGTAAATTGTGTTGATGTCAAAACATCAAAATGAATGGCTCTCTTTGATAGAGCTAATGTTTACAATGAGTGTACTAGAATGTAATCGCTAACACAGAAAGATGAGAACTTTGGTTGAATACGGTGAATTTGCTTCTGAGCTTTCTGAACAAAACTTCTGATATACTGTGATTGATGACTTCGTTGATATTCTTTGTATTATAGAGTAAATGAGAGAATGAGGTATTTATGTTTCAGTCTTTGAGTACTGGATTGCTCAGCTATTGTTCTGTTATGTGTTGTAGCAGTCCTTTTATAGTTGCAAAAAATGACCGTTTGTAACATCATGATCGGATCTTATTCCTTAAATCAAGCGATTCGTTTGTTGATTTGATTTGACTTGATTTGATTTGATCTTCAATTTAAAAACGCGATCCTCTGACTATTCGTTTGAATTTCAAAATTATTTCTAAAATCGTGTAACTGATTTTTCTTGATTTATTCCACAAATCTTGTGATTTGATCTTTAACTAATTTTAGTTAATTTTCATTGATAAAACTGATCCTCAGAAAAGTCAAAATAGATCCTCAAATCCAGCTGTAACAGAACCACTGAATCGCGTGATACGCGCGCTGAAGATCCCTGAGATTGCGTACTTAGGTCGACTCACATGGAGTTGTGTCGACTCGAGTTGCTTAGGCATGGATTCTTTCTGCACTGTGTCGACTCAAATAGAGCTGGTGTCGACTCATACTTTGCGAATATCGGCTGTGTGTCGACTCAACTTAAGGTTTTGTCGACTCATGTTGTTCAGGCCACAGCTTCTTCATTAGTTCATCATTTGTGTCGACTCAACTTGTTCAAGCTACGGCTTCTTCATTTGTGTTGACTCAAAAATGTGTTAATTCGGTTGATCATCATTTGTGTCGACCCATCTGAGATTTATGTCGACTCATGATGTTGAGCTCTCGGTAGCTTTCATCTGTGTCGACCCAACTGCTTCTTATGTCAACTCAACATAATTTGTGTCGACTCATCTGAGCTTTGTGTCGACTCAACTTTCATCTGTTCAGTCACCTGCCTATCTTTATCTCTTCTGTGTTGACTCAAGTATCCTGTGTGTCGACTTAAAAGATGCTGAGTTCTTCAAATTAAGTCTGAGCTTTAAGTCCTGTTTGGGAATGAGTTAATTAACACTTGAAAAGACTTAACAACATGCTAATCATTTGGTTAACCCCAATTATGGGTGTCAACCTTTCATAAGTATTTAATAATTATTTTAGGTTTTGTTTGTTATCGTTAAAATCACTAAACCATTTATGAAATCTTGGGGCTAACACATGTCAGAAATATTCTCGTCTGTATGGATCTTCTCTAACTGTAGCAACTTCTTATCTATCACGTCCCAAATCTAGTGATACCTCACGTCAATATGTTTTGACCGTGAATGGAACTGCAGGTTCTTGCTCAAATGAATAGCGCTCTGGCTATCACAAAAGAGTGTGTACTTCTCTTATTTCAGTCCTAATTCTTGTAGTAACCTCTTTATCCATAGCATCTCTTTGCAACCTTATGCCACCGAGATGTACTCTGCCTCTGTGATAGATAGTGCAACACACTTTTGCAACCTAGACTGCTAGGATATGGCTCCCCCTTTAAATGTCAGTAAGTATGCAGAAGTAAACTTTTTGGAATCGACATCTCCAGCCATATATGTGTATGTGAGACCTTACAACCCTGGCTGGCCCTCACCAATATACAAACATACTCTGGATGTACTCCTCAGAAACCGGAAGATCTATTTCACTGCTTCTGAGTGATACTTTTCTGGATTAGACAAATATCTGGTCACTACTACAACTTCAAACGCTATGTAGGGTCTCGTGCATACCATAACATACATTAAGTTGCTGACTGCGGATGCATATGGGGTGTTCTTCATCTTTGCCTTGTCTTTGTCACTTGTCGAACTGAGTCTGAAATGAATGGCGAGTGGAGTACTTACTGGTTTAGATTTGTACATGTTAAACCTCTGTAGAACCTTCTCAATGTACATTTTATGTGAAAGCCAAAGTCTGTGGTTCTTCCTGTCTCTGATGATCTTTATGCCAAGTATCTACTTAGCGTGGCCCAAATCCTTCATTGCAAAAGATTTACTGAACTCCCTATTGAGTTTCTAAATCTTACTCCTATCGTGACCGACTATCATCATATCGTCCACGTAGAGTAGCAATATTATAAAATCACCTTCTAAAAATATCTCCACGAACACACAGTGGTTTGAAATTGTCTTCTTGAACTCGTTGTCAGCCATGAAAGAGTCGAACTTCTTGTACCATTGCATTGGTGCTTGTTTCAGCCTGTATAGACTCTTCTTTAGCTTGCACACTAGGTCTACTTTGCCTTTGACTTTGAATCCCTCAAGCTGCTCCATGTAAATCTCTTCTTCTAGGTTACCGTGAAGGAATATTGTCTTCACATTTAACTGTTTAATCTCTAAGTCCAGATTAGCAGCTAGCCTGACCACTATCAGAATCGACGTCATCTTCACCACTGGTGAGAAAATCTCTTCAAAGTCAATGTCTTTCTTCTGACTGAATCCCTTCACAACCATTCTTGCTTTCTACCTGGGCTGTGAGCTCCCCTTTTCTGACTTCAGTCTGTAATCCCATTTGTTCTTCAAAATTTTGTTATCTTGGGTAGTTTCACTAGGTCATAGGTGTGGTTCTCATGTAGAGATTTCATCTCTTCCTGTATAGCTTTCAACCGCTCCTTATTCTGCTTGTGTCCAACTGTTTTCTGGTAACAGTCTGGTTCTTCTCCATCTGCAAGCATCAAGTACTCTGTGGGAGAGTATCTTCTAGAAGCCTGGCGCTCTTTGGCATAACTCGTCAACTATGGTTCTGTTGGAGGGTCAATAGGAGTCTGCTATGTCTGCTCTATTGGGTTTGTACTATCAGCTGTAGGTGTGTCCCCTTCAGCATGTACCTCCACTTGTATGTCTCCTCAGTCATCATCATGCATCATAGGTGGGAACACTAGATTTGTGCTGATCGAATACTCTGTCTGTGTAGCCGAATTTTTCTATCTGCCAATGTTTTCAATGGTCTCATCCTCAAAGAAGACGACATATGTTCTTCTGACGACTTTCCTGTCAACTAGGTCCTAAAATCCGTACCCGAATTTTTCTCTGTCGTAGTCCAGAGATATGCACTGTTTAGACTTCCCGTCTAACTTTGACCTCTTATTTTTGGGAATATGTACATAAACTCTGCACCCAAACATCTTAAGATACTCGTAGTGGATCTTTTTCCCTGTCCAAACTTTGTGTGGCACGTCACCCTAAAGTGGAACTAACGGAGAAAGGTTGATCAGATCAACTGTTGTCCTCGTTGCCTCACCCCAAAATGAC
The DNA here is from genome assembly GCA_032361285.1 of Aequorea victoria. Lineage (NCBI taxonomy): Eukaryota > Metazoa > Cnidaria > Hydrozoa > Leptothecata > Aequoreidae > Aequorea > Aequorea victoria. The sequence continues at coordinate 13,286 of JAUTBS010046581.1, forward strand.
ATTGATAGTTTCGCATGTGAAAGCATGCAACAAACTTTTTTCATGGTTGTTCTGTTCATTCTTTCTGCTACACTATTCTATCTTGGTGTCTTGAAAATAGTCATCTTGTGTTTGATTCTATTTTCCTGACAATACTCTTGAAATAGACCCAGGTACTCTTCACCATTATCTATCTATATTATAAGGGAGATGAACATTGATAGTGGTATTTATGTGTCAATCCAATAGTTGTCATTTCTTATTCTTCAATTAATGGTTAAGATGTGTTGTTCACTTTTTGATAACTTTTTATCTCATTTTAAATTTATTTTTTTACTCTATCTTTAAACTTATTTTTTTATCATCTTTAATTTTATTTTATTTGTTGTCATAATTTATAATGAATTTTTTTACTTATAATTAATATTTCATTTAATTAATTAGATTTATGTTTAAAAGTACCTTTAAAATTTATATCTTATTATATTTAATAGGGTTAATATTATG
>JAUTBS010046692.1:0-13770 GCA_032361285.1 Aequorea victoria
TTAGGAATCCACCCTAACTTTGTAATTAGAAAAATGCATTTAAAATAAATATTCATCCATTCAATTCAACTACGATCGGTTTTGACTACATGTCACCACGGAATCAACAAGAAGATAAATGTGATTGCAACTCGGCATAGATTATCTTTCAAACGCACGGATCGTCCTTCAAGATTTGGCACGATCTTTATCATCGTAGTATAACCTATCTCACGTCTCAATCATATTCAAAGAGATTTTTATTTGTATAACTCCGTCATCGTAATCCCAGAAAACTAAGACGAAAGAGAAATCATGAAAATAACACCAATTGATTTACAAATCAAAATCCTGAGTTTATGCAAAACATTGAATCAAATGTTTGGACTATAAATCTTAAATGAAAAAATCCTAATTACTTTGCTAGGGTTTCATCTAAACCCTAGGAAGGAGGGGATTACCCGTTCATTAGCGAGAGTGATGAAATTGATCCGGATAAACGAGCCATCTCCATCTTCTCCCTTGTTCTCCCCCTTGAACCCTAGCCACCGTAGAAGTTTTCCTCTCAAATTCGGAACCCTTGCTTCTGAAAAGACTTTTCTTTTTATACTCCACCCCAAAAGCCACGCGAATGCCTGATTTTAGAAACTAAATTACCGCAGAGCGTCCGGACGCAGGTGATGAGCGTCCGGACATTTGTGTCTAAAGGCTTTTTCTTCGTGCTCGAGCGTCCGGATGCAGGTGATGAGCGTCCAGCCATTTTCAACCCTTGGTCATTGCTCTTTCCAGCATCCGGACGTTGATAAATTGCGTCCGAACATTTTTTGGTAGTTTGCACCTCGCATCATTTTTTTGTATTATTTTTCGCTTCTTGACGTCATTCTCGCCACATGTCCGATTATCCGCTCATGCACACTAAACAAAGCTAAAACATTCATTAAATAGATAAATTGACGATATAAAATATAAGTTGAAGGGTTTAAATGTGTCCATTTAAGCACAAATTAACATTGATTGGTTTAGACGTTGTGCAATCCAATATTTCTTTTGCTTTTCCAGGCAGCCCAATGCTCCTCCAGGTATCTCTCAAAACTCTACTTTTATATATTTCTCTCAATTCTTCAGCTTAGTTCTCATTTTTTTTGTATTTTCTATATATGTTTTTTCACTCGACTCTCCTTTTCTCATATTTCTTAATTTTTCAACTCAACTCTCATTTTTCTGTATTTTCTCTCAGAAGTGGTTGATGCAGAAGGTAAACATTCTGGAGTATCCACTAGTTGGAGTCTATACTCCGAGAGCTTTTCTGCAAAAAAGGGTTTTCTCTCCTTGCATCACTATGGTTGAGTGCCAAGATTTCTTTGAGCTCAAATTGGAAAAGACATCTGCTGCCATTGTCCCTAGTAGACTATTCCTGTAGCGATAGCTTCGACCATGGAGCATCCCGGTGTCTTACTCATAGGCTTGAAATTGATCACTTTCTATTTTCCCTCTCGCATTATGTGTCAGTTGGGTCGTGCTTAGACGTGTCCTCCGGCGGCAGTTCTTATGACCACTTCTTCTCATTATGCTCATTTTCTGTAATGTTATCGACATTTCTGGTCATCCCAAAAAATGATTGACTCCGGAGATCCCTGAGTGATGCATTTTTGATGCGTAATCCATACAGTTGAGAAATGATATAGAGTGGGAAGAAGAGAACGATATCAAGAAAAGAGGACTCAATCTGGTTGTTCTTGTTGTACTTCCATTATTATGTTTATTTTTTTTCTCTTTTGTTTTTGTTTAGAAAAAGATTTAGGGTTTTCAATTTTCCCTTTTCATGTATAAACTTTATTTGTTAAAGCTAAAGTAATGCAAAATTCTCCTTTTCTGATCTTTGGTCTTCTCATTTTGTTCGTTTGATATTTGTTTTTTCCATATAATGAAAATTAATTAAAAGATTTTAAAGAGATCTTTACATTTGAATCATAATTAGATAGAGGATTTTAAAAAATGAAGTACTTGGGTATGTTGTATTTTCCCTTCTCTTTTCTAGGAGAGGTTTATTTATGTACAGGTTTGGGCCAAAATTCAAACTGAAATTGCCTACGTATCCCAAAGAAAAGGAATTCGGCCAAAACGTAGTTTCGATCTGGTTCCAACTCGAGTTTTAACACTCTCCTTTTTTAATACCCTTATTTTTGCCAAAGCCGCCCTTTCGGGTTTTTAACCTTGCGGGCTGCTCTTACTTTTTCCTGAATTATTTGTTTTATCTATTTTTTGACCCAGCGAGCATCTCTTATTTACATATCTCATTTTTCAGGGGTAGTAATTTTTTAGCTGGTCTAAATTGATTGGGGTATTGAAAGTGTTTCTATCCAGTTCCATAATAATAATGGCTCCTCCCATCATAAAGACATTGATTATATATAGCCCAACCCAATTTGGTTTGGATTTTCGTCTTGGATCAAAGATAGGGGCTCGAATTTCTTTCAGCACTTGGTCCCCTTATTTGAGATTTCAGGTTTTGATATTTTTGTTAAATGCATGCGCTACCCTTTTCTGATAGCCTTGAATATAAAAGAGTTCCCTTAGTCTTCTTTCGTCAAACAAAAATAACTCCTCAGGATGATCCTTCTGCCATTTTGCTTCTGGTATACTGCATTCTGCTATTACTCTGAGAGAAAGAACCTCTAGCTCTACAGGTAGAACAACTTCCTTCTCGTATACTAGAGAGTATGGGGTGACTCATGTCAAGGCTCGAATTCACGTCCTATATCCCCAAAAGGCAAATGGCCGCTTTTTCGGCCAATCCTTATTGGTTTCTATTGTCTTTTGTAGGATTCTCTTAATATTCTTATTAGGTCCCTCGACTGCTCCGTTGATCTGCAGACTATACGTGAATGACTTGTGCGTAATGATTTTGTATTTTTTCAGCAAATCCAGTACTTTCCCTTGGAAGTGAGATCCATTATCTGATATAATTCTGTGAGGAATGCCATATCGGTATATGATGTTATGCTTAATAAACTTGGCCACGTGAGAATCTTTGAGGATTGAAAAGGAAACAAGGTCGACCCATTTCGTGAAATAGTCGATAGCTACTAAGATGAATTCATGTCCATTCGAAACTTTTGGTGTGACTTTGCCAATGATGTCTATTCTCTAGACTAAAAATAGCCAAGGGGAAGTCATACTGTATAGCTCTTATGGTGGAAGGTGTACTAGATTTGCATAGATTTGTCACTTGCGGGATCTTTTGACGAACTTAACGCAATCCATTTCCATTGTCATCCAGAAATAGCCTTGCCATAAGATCTTCTTGCCAACATCATCCCATTTATGTGAGGCCCATAAACTCCTTCATGTACTTCTTTCACGATTTCTTGACCATATTCGTCTGTTACACAACGCTTGTTGACCCCCAGATAAGACTTTTTGTACAGCTTTCCACCACTGATGACGAATTGAGCTGCTAATCTTCTAATGGATCTCTTACCATTTTCACTGGATTCTTTGGGATATTTTTCCTCCTCAATAAAGTTCCATATGTAGTGGAACCATGGAACTCCATATCCTGTTTCTTGCTCTAAGGCTGTAACTTCATATCCTCTCATGCCTCTCTGTTCAATCACTAAAGGCCTCATTTTGGCCTTTGTAGGTATTTCAATCATGGAAGCAAGAGTGGAAAGGACGTCAACATATTTATTCTGAAGCCGGGGTACATGGATGAAAATGACTTCCTCAAAACTGTTAATAAGTCGATCGAGCTCCTGGTAGTACAGTATTAGTTTTTCCTCCTTAACTTTCTATTTTCCACTGGCTTGGAAGACGACCAAGGCAAAGTCATCGATCACTTCTAGTTTCCTCGCTCTTAATTCCAAGGCAGCTTATATCCCGACGATACACGCTTCATATTTGTCTTGATTGTTGGTGACCTCAAAGTTCAGTTTATAGGTCAATAGAACATGCGAATGATCTAGAGTGACTAGCAGTATTCTGATCCCATAACTGTATTGGTTGGAGGCACCGTCAAAATATAGCATACATAGCTCGTTCTTAACTTTCAACATGTCTTCCTCGAAAAACTAAAAATCTGAGTCTTCTTGTCCCTCAACTAGCTGATCGGTTAAGAATTCTGATATGGCTCATCCTTTTACTAATTTTTTGGTCTTATAATACAGTTCAAATTTAGCCAATAGTAGTAACCATCGGGCCAATCTTCCTATCAGTGAAGGTTTTTCAAATAGGTACTTGAGTGGATCTATTCTTGAAATCAACACTACAGGGTATGTCAGCATGTAGTGTCGTAACTTCTTTGATGACCACACCAAAGCCCAACAAGTTTTCTCCAGTGGCATGTATCGGGCTTCATAATAAGTCATTTTCTTGCTTAGGTAGTACACAACCCTTTCTTCATCGTTATCCCCTTCTTGTGCTAGCATACAGCCCATTGCAGACTCATTCACTAATAGGTACATGATTAATAGTTTACCTGGTTCTGGAGGAGAAAGCACCAAAGGCTTTTGTAAGTACTTTTAGATAGACTCGAAGGCATTTTGGCAATGTTGATTCCAAAATTGAGTGATGATGAATCATAATATTTTGTCTGTTGTAACTCCAAAAGCACATATTTGTGGGTTCAGCCTCATCCGATACTTTCGGATTCTCTCAAAGAATATTTCCAAGGTTGGGGTATGTCCTTCACAATTTTTAGATTTGACAATCATATCGTTGACATACACTTCCACTTTTGTGTAATATGTCATAGAGTAATGTCGTTATAGCACGTTGATACGTGTCTGTTGTATTTTTCAAATTGAAAGGTATAACCCGATAACAATACGTCCCCCACAGCGTGGTGAACATAGTTTTTTCTCTGTCTTTGGGGGCTATGAGGATCTGGTTGTAACCTAAGAATCCGTCCACAAATGATAGCAGTGCATAGTTAGCAGTGTTGTCCACAATGACGTCTATGTGTGGTAGAAGGAAGTCGTCTTTGGAACTTGTCTTGTTAAGATCATGGAAGTCAACATAAACTCGCACCCGATCGTCTTTCTTTGGCACAGGGACAATGTTAGCAACCCAATTGGGATGTTCTGTCAATTGAAGAAAGTCGGCGTTCACTTGCTTGGTAACTTCCTCATTGATTTTGAGGGCCCAATAGGGTGTTACATGTCTCATCTTTTGTTTCACGAGTTTGGCATCAGGGTAAAGGGAACTTTTGTGCTGGACAATTTCTGGGTCAATTCTGAGCATGTCTGCGTATAACCACGCGAAAACATCTTTAAATTCCTTTAATAATTTCACTAATGGCTCACGTTCTTTGTTTGACAGAGCAAAACCGATCTGGACCATTCGGGGATCCTTCTCAGTACTCAAATTTATTAAAAAAAGTTTCTTCAATTAAAGGTTTAGCGTACATCTCTTCTTCTTTTTCAATTAAAATTTTTAGTTCCTTGGAAAGAGCCCCATCAAAATCATTTGAGTCAGAAATCAAACATTGAAATAGAAGTACAGAAGGGTAACCAGAAGAGTTCTCTATGTTATTATTATCAACAACGAAGGTTACAGATTTTGACATATATTTAGCTGTAATAAAAGACCGAGACACCCAAACAGATGGGTCCTCGATGGACTCACCATGGGACTCTGAGTCTGTAGATTTAGACGAGTCCAACTCAAACTCTGACTCACTATCTATATAATCCAGAACATTATATTCGTAAGCCCAATTATCTATTACAATGCTACCCTCATTCGCTATTAAGTGAGAACATTCGACTGCCTCGTCGCTTCCCAACATGTCAATATCCTCTGCGCCTTCTTCTACGTGTATTGGAGCTTCTCCCTCAAAGAGTTACCCCAACGTGAATTCTTCTAGATCCTCGATCTAATCTTTCTCGTGTGCTTTGTCTGCTATACTCTCCTCTTCTGTCTCGTCCTTCTTGGGCTCGCTGTCTGTAAGCTGATGTTCAAAGAATATTTCCAGCCCGGGTGTCTTCTGCCTAGGCCCATCGTCAATCCACGGTTCTAAAAATCCCCAAAACAAAAAAGTCTCGCCTTCTTTTATAAGCTAACCATTCAGAGGCCCATAGGCTGGCAACGGGGCCAGATATTCTATCTTGCTTCTTTTGGCCCATGCCTTCCTTTGTGCTTCTACTTTCTCCTTAGCAAAGTCGTGGACTGTGGGCTTGTATCCCAAACCAAAGGTATGGGTATTGTCATGAATGTATATTGGTTCAGTTCTACGTTGTTGATTTTTTCCAAGCCTTAGGCCTCGGAAGTATGACATTTTGTCCATTATTGTAATCGCTTGAGATTTTATGTATCGCTGTTCTCCAACCATCAAAGTCTAAATAGTTGCGGATTCATCAAATTCAAAATCACTCAGGGTGAGATCTTCCACCCCGTGTTGTATTTCAAGCAGAGCGGTGCCATCAGTGGAAGGTGACTAGATGCTTGATTCACCAAAAATAGTTAGGACAGCCCCATCCCTTATCATTTTGACCTTTTGATGAAGGGTGGATGAAACTACCTGCACATTGGGGTCATGCAACAAAGGTCAAACTAACAACAGATTGAATAAGGCCGACAGATCCAGTACGTGAAATTCTATCTCACTTTCGGTAGATCCTATGGTAACAGTGAACTTTACTACCCTTAGCATGTTTATGTGGGTATTATCATAGGCTCCTACCCCCTGGGTAATTGGCGTGAAGTCTAGCTCTTTTAACCCAAGGCAGTGCGCTGTTCTGAGTGAGAAAACATTCAGTGTTGACCCATTATCGATTAATACCATAGGTACCCATTTCCCGAGGTACTTAACTGTTATATGGAGGGACTTGTTATGTAGAGGTCCTTCGGGGGGCAGATCCTGTTCTATAAAAGCAATGACATTGTTTAGCCGAGTAGGAGCAACCATTCCTACCAGCTATTCAGGAGTAGTATCAATGGATATGTTGGTATTTCTTAAAGCCCTCATCATTGGTTGCCTGTGTTTGTGGGATTCTATCAGTAGCCCCAAAATACTCAAGTTAGCCTGAATCTTTTTGAGTTGTTTCAGTACAGTGTCATCTTCTTCCTTGGCTTGTACTACGGCCTGGCTGGCTTCACCTTTCTCCAGGTAAGTGGGTTTAAAGTGTCTTCCACTCATGGTCAAATGCTTGACCTCTTCTTCAGGATCCCATAGATCATCCCATAGATCTGCAGTAGTATTTACTTCGAATAGGTCAAATCCTTTCAATCCCTACATATCATATTCTGCTACTTTCTCTATTCTGGTGCTGGTTGTCGGGTGGTCTATGCCAGTTTTTTACTTTTCTTCTGGGGCCGGGTCTTGTCTTTTCTCTGCCTCTTGGCAGTTTATTTCTTCCACCGCCCACAGTTCTTTGTCTCCCCAACTGTCATCCGTTCCTGAGTATTTCCAAATATCATCATTGAGAACGAAAAGGTCTAAAATGTATTCTCTTTCTTCAAATATGATATTTAGGTTGGAATTCTGTGTTTCTCTGCTCTTGGTCTTGTTCTCGTTAGTTTTGACATTAGTGGGACCGATTCCTGTCACATTATCGGCTTCCCTATTTTCATCTCTATTTCTCGGCTTGTTCGACTCTTGGCTTTTCTCAGGCCCAGTTTGAGTTTGGATGTTAGACTCTTTCTTAGGTTCTGATCTCGAGTCTTTCCTTGATCTTATTACTGTTCCTGATCTTTTCTCTATCTATGTTCCTATCTTTACTTCTGTTTCAGTTCCACTAGTTATTCCTATCTTTGCTTCTTTATCTATTCTTAATTAGGATCCTGTTCATAATCCCGTATTCTTTAGATTCCCCTCCGATTCCTTTTCTGATTCATTTGTGTCCGCCTATTCTACATTGTCATCTGGTAGAGTTCCAGAGGTAGAAAGTTCATCATCATCGGGGTTGTTCTAACCCCACTTTCTTCTGATTGACTACTTGTACCTTTGTTCCCTGATTCGTCTGAAAAGAGCCAACCATCATTGTTGGTATCTGTATCTGGATTGTAAAAGGTGAGCTCCACATGCACCTCTTCATTGGACAACATGTTGTCCCATTCCTTCATCATTTCCTCTACGTCCTCCAACTCTACTAGATTATTTTTCTCTATATATAGAGTCTCCTCTGCATCCAAAGAGCATAGAGAATTCTCTTTTGGGAGAGGTAGACTTGGTCTGACAGCCTCTTTCGGGAAAATGTAGAAATTGGGATCGTAGCAGGGTGAAGCTGTATGGATATGGTTTAGATTCCGAGGGAGTGGGTTCATGTGATTCGGCAGTGCATTAGTGGTAATATTAGGCTTGACCGCCATTGGGGGCGGGATCACCTTGTTATCAATTAAGTCATGAATCGTGTGCCAAATCTTTATGCAATTGTTGATGGCATGCCCAAGACTTTGAAGGTATTCAAAGTATGATCCAAGGTTGAATCTGATTGGGAGTGGATCAGGAGGAGGCATTGGATCGAGGGGTTTAAGATACCCTTTTTCCATCAACCTTGTGAATAACACAAAGAGTGGAACACTTAGCGGAGTGAATACTCTCCGAAAAGGTTTGGGTGGAAATGATGGTCTCGCCTACCCTGTCTGAGGGTTAACAAGGCTAATTTCTGCGGCCCTCAGCATGTTATTATGGGGTAGATTTTTGCTGGCTTGGTAGGTTGCATAGTTGTTCTGACTCTAATAATGCCTCTGGGGTTTTGACTAACTTGTGCCTGCCTCTGTTCTCTCAATCTCTTCCATCTGAAAGGCATCCTCAATCTAGATTCCCGCATTAAATAGTTGCTCGAAACTCATGAGCAGCTTAGTAATGAGGTACTTTCTAAACTGGGCTTACAAGTTCTTTACTACAGTCTGGACATGTTCCTTTTCTGTAGGCCGGTTGGTCATCTACGCTGCTTTACCCCTTCAGCGGGTCAGAAAGTCAACAAAAGTTTCCTGAATGTTCTCTTTGGTGGTCTCCATCTCCCTCGCTGTTACGTCTAGGTGGACGTTGTAATTGTACTTCCCAATGAACGCAATAGCAATATCCCCCCAAGTTCTAGTTTTGGTGGCTTCTAAGGATAGAAACCATCGTTTAGCAGCCCCTAAGAGAGACTTATGGAAGAGCTGTGCTTTCAACTAGTCATTGATGCCCATGGGGGATAAGGTACAGACGTACATCTATAAGTGAATCTGGGGACTTCTGGTACTATCAAATTTTCCATGCTGGGCATCTTAAACTTTTCAGGCAGCTTGGCATCGGGAAAGAGGTAGAGTCTTCTAATGACGAGCATATATTCATCGAACCCTTTGGCCTTTCTCAGTACCTTTTCTAACCTATCAATTTTGTCAGAAAGTAGGGCTCTCGAGCTAAGGCCAAATCTATCACAGCAGTAGTAGGTAAAATAACATCGGGAAAAATAGCAGCAGGTCTATCCCTTAGAGGATCTACACCGTACATATCTCCTTTCCAAATAGGGTCGTTGACTACCTCATCCTGTGAATTTCTTAGAACCTAATTAAATTGAAGTGCTCGGATTTTTGCCTGACACTGAGATTGGGCTTGGGTCTAATTCTGGAGCGTGAGGGTCATGCCTTCTAGAGTTCGCTGCATCTCTGACAGAGTTTGGATTAACGCAGCACTAGTCTCACCATCTTCTACCATTGCTGTACTTTCTAGATCAGAATTTAATCTTTTGAGTCATCCACTTGGTAACCGGCTTCAGACAGGCATGATGTTAGAGCTCAATGAAGAAATGATAAGTCCTGGTAGATAGAGGAGAGATGGGAATGAATCAAATCGCAATGTAGAGTGCTTAAAGCTTGTGACGACTTTACAAGAAGAGCGAAAATAGAGTAACAAAGCTTATGGTGGAAAACAAAGCGGGTGACCAGGACCCGACCGATGAGCGCGTAAAACCCCAAATGAGAACAAAAGAGTGCGGGTGATGAAGCTCAGCTTAAACAGAAAAAGATAAATTGAGCCTCAGCTCGGTGATAAAGAAACTCAGGATTTTTTTGGAAAATCCCGAGCGAGAGAAACAAATAGTGTGGGTGGTAAACCCGACTTAAACGAAAAAGAGGGCATTGAGATTCTGGATGTCTAGGCCCAAGAGGAGGTCACCCGAAAAAGAACCTGGCTTAGAAGAGCTTTGAGATTGCCTTAATGCCTCGGGATTCTTGAAGATTCCGGAGAGAGAGAAAATAGAAAAGGGTGCAGGAGAAGCCCAACTTATCCGTGGAGATCCCAGATCTTCAACAGCAAATATGCAAGCACAGATCAGTTTATCTATCGAGATCCTAGATCTCAAGCGGTAAAGGGTGCGAGCACAACTTGACTTATCCGTTGAGATTCTGGATCTCAAGCAGCAAAAGAGTGCGAGCAAAGCTCAGTTTATCTGTCGAGACTCTGAATCTCTACGGATAAAACCAAAAGAAAGGGTGCGAGAAGAGCTCGGCTTATTAGTCGAGACTTTCATCTCTATGGCCAGAAATAAAAGGAAACGTGCGATAGGAGCATGGCTTATCCGTCGAGACTTTCATCTCTACGACCAGAAACAAAAAAAGGGTGCGAGAGGAACCCGACTTATTTGTCAAAACTTTCATCTCTACAACAGAAACAAAATAAAGGTGCAGAAGGATCCCAGCTTATCCGTCAAGACTTTGAATCTCTATGGTCATAAGAAAAATAAAGGTGCGGGAGGAGCCTGACTTATGCGTCAAGACTTTTATCTCTACGGCCAGAAACAAAATAAAGGTGTGAGTGGAGCCCGACTTATCCGTCGAGACTTTGAATCTCTACGACCAGAAGAAAAATAAACGTGCGGGAGGAGCCCAACTTATCCATCGAGACTTCCATCTCTACGGCCAGAAACAAAATAAAGGTGCGGGAGGAGCCCAACTTATCCGTTGAGACTCTGAATCTCTACGGCCAGAAAAAGATAAAGGTGCGGGAGGTGCCCGACTTATCTATCAAGACTTCCATCTCTAAGGCTAGAAACAAAATAAAGGTGCAAGAGGAGCTCGACTTATTCGTTGAGACTTCCATTTCTACGGCTAGAAACAAAACAAATGGTGCAAGAGGAGCCCGGCTTATCCGTTGAGACTCTGAATCTCTATGGTAAGAAGAAAAAGAGGATGGAGCAGGAGAAGCCCGACCTATCTGTGGAGATGCTGGATCTCAAATAGCAAAGGGGGTGCGAGAGAAGCATGACTTATCCCTGGAGATGCTGGATCTCAAACTGCAAATGGGGTGCGGGAGAAGCTCGTCTTATCCGTGGAGATGCTGGATCTCAAACGGCAAAGGGTGCGAGCACAGCTCGGCTTATCCGTGGAGATGCTAGATCTTAAATGGCAAAGGGGTGAGAGCATAGCTCGGCTTATCCATCGAGATTTTAGATCTCGAGCGGCAAATGGTGCAAGCATAGCTCGACTTATCTATTGAGATTCTGGATCTCAAGCGACAAAGGAGAGGACTATCATCGGGAAGCATCGACCCGTGGCTCGATGATAAAGAAACTTGGGATTTCTCAGAAAATTATGGGGGAAAGACAAAAGGGAGGAGGAGCGTAGGACCTAGCCAATAACTAAGAAACTGGCTGGGGCCTAGCCTAATGACCATGAGACTCGGGATGACCAACGGAGGGTCCCAAAAAAAAGAAAGAGGCACGGGTTGATGCAACCCGGCTCTAATGAGAAGAAAAAAGGTTGGGCTAACAGTCCAATGACTACAAGGTTTGGAACAACCTCGAAGGGTCCTGTGAAAAAAAGAGATACGGGTTGATGAGGCCCGACCCTAGATAAGAAAAAGAGAAGTTGGGCTCAAAGTCCAGCAACTATAAGGATTGGAACAATCTTGGAGGGTCACGGGAAAGAGAATGAGGCACGGATTAATAAAACCCAACTCATAAAGGAAAAAGATAAAGCTTAGCCAATAGCGTAACGATGTCAAACCTCAGGACGACCTCAGAGGGTCTCGGGTAGCGAAAGAGGCACGGGTCGATAAAACCCAGCTTGAAAGAAAAGAAAACGGTTGGGCAACAGCCCAATAGTCACAAACCTCGGGACAACCTCAAAAGGTCCCGGGTAGCGAAAGAAGAATGGGTTGATTAAACCAGGCTCGAAAGAAAAAAAAATAGTTGGGCAACAGCCCAACGACGTCAAACCTCGGGACGATATTGGAGGGCCCTGTGAAAGAGAAAAAGGCACGTGTTGTGAAATGCAGCTCAAAAGAAAAGGCAAAGGTTGGGCATACAACCCAGCGGTGTCAAAACTCGGGATGACCTTGAAGGGTCTTAGGAAAGAGAAAGGCGCACGAGCTGTTAAACCCGACTCGAAAAATGAAAGACAGAGGTTGGGCAGCATCCGAACGGTGTCAAACCTCAGAACAACCTCAAAGTGTCCCAAGAAACAGAAAGAGGCACAGGTTGTGAAACCTGACTCAAAATAAAAGAAAACTATTGGGCAGCAGCCCAGTGTCATCAAATCTCAGAACGACATCAGAGGGTCTCGAGAAAGAGAAAAAGACACGATTTGTGAAGCCCGGCTCGAAAAAAGAAAATATAGAGGTTGGGTAGCAGCCCAACAATGTCAAACCTTGGGACGACCTCGGAGGGTCCTAGAAAAGAGAAAGGGGCACGTGTTGTGAAACTCAACTCGAAAGAAAAGAGAAGAGTTGGGCAATATCCCAACGACGTCCAACCTCGGGATAATCTCGGAGGGTCCCGGGATAGAGAAAAAGGCACAAGTTGTAAAACTCGGCTCGAAAGAAAAGACAAAGGTTCGGCATATAGCCCAACGGCATCAAACCTTAGGACAACCTTGGAAGGTCCCAGGAAAGAGAAAGAGCCACAAAATGTGAAACCGAGCTCAGAAAAAGAAAAGACAGAGGTTGGGTAGCAACCCAATGGCGTCAAACATCGGGACGACCTTGGAGGGTCCCAGAAAAGGGAAGGAGGCATTGATTGTGAAACTCGGCTCAAAAGAAAATAGAAGAGTTAGTCTAATCAATCAAAAATATACATAAAAGAAGAACACATAACCTAAAAAAGGTGTTTATCCTAAAGGAAAATTTCTAAGAAAACTAAATGCAATAAGAGGTTGGGTAGTCCAGTAACTCGGTACATTCTGAATAGAGTAAAAAATATACCTCCCCGACCAAGTAGTACCTGCCCAAGTCAAATAGTTCAATAACCCTTTTTGCTTATCCAAAGGGGCATACGACAAAAAGGCTTGTTTTACTAATGATAGATTTAAGACAAGAATATTTGAAACATTTTTTGAGTTTAGCTCATTTTCTTAAAGATCCCGAGCAGAGTCGCCATTGTGAGGAACCCTCTCAAAAAACTCGCCGCCCTCGTTCCTTTTTAAAAGAAAAACTTGGTCTCGGGGTTTTTCTATTTTTGAAAGGAAAAAGCGAGGTTTTATGTTTTCAAAAGAGAGCCCCCTACATGTGTCTGTGTTAAAGGTCGCACAATTAGAGTCACCACTTCATTTTTAATGGAAAACCAAGAAAACAAAACTTTCAAGGAACTAGTCTATCGTTACCAAAGATAATAGTTCAGGAGTTAGGGTACGAAAGGAGAATGTGTTAGGCACCTCTCTCGCCCGATCCGAATATCACCCTCTACTTAACTATTTTTTTATTCTTGTCTTAAATTTATCAAAAGCAACATATACATAATGGGGGTTGAAGGGAAATCATACAAAAGTAAGCAAAAAAAGAAAACTCAACCTAAAACTAAGGCTTTCTATACATACTTACACTTAATTGCATGTCAAATTGGGAGATGACACTATATCAGTGCAGTTTAC
>JAUTBS010046803.1:0-13766 GCA_032361285.1 Aequorea victoria
ATATCTCTAATTATGAGGGGAAATTGGTGTTGTGTAAGAAAATGATATCTTGCAATTTTGGTTAAGTGTCAAATCAATTCCTAAATTAGTTTTTTTTCAATTAATGTCACATCAAGCTTCTCTCTTGGAGAGAGAACCAACCGGCCATAGGGTCTTTTATATTTATATATTTATTAAATTTCAATTTATTATAATTACTAAATATTATGTGGGCTCCATTTTAGCTTTTGAATATTTCTCGGCTTCCTCCGAATTTTCGATGGGCTACCTCATTTGATTGGGCCTATTATTATTAACTTGAGCTTTAAATTTTTAAGTTGGGCCTATTAAATGAGTCCATGTGTTTTTCGGCTTAAATTTTCATTTTGGGCTCTAGCCCATGAATTCTCTTATTAATTATTTATTTGATTGATTTATTCTTAAGAACTAAGTCCCAATCCTTGGGTTATTTATTTCCTATATTTTTGAAGTTCTAAGTTCTCTTTTTGGTCCTTAAGTTTGCTAATTTGATTCATGTGATTTTGTTTCTAGCACTTTTAGAGTTTACCGAAAATTCGATCTAGGGTTTGAATTTTTTTTGCACAATTAGGGTGGATTTACACCTTGATTAAGGTTTATAGAAACCCGGGTCTTTATATGGTTGTTAGAGTTGGTGGTTGGTAATGATAGCAAGACGTAGTAGTTGCCGCAGGTAGTGGAGGAGGAAAATAGAATGAAAAATTATTTACAAAACTAGTGAAAATACATTTTTTTTGTTTCCAAGAATTTAATAAATTTTGAAAATTGTTTATACTTTTTTGAAAACGAAAAATAATTATTAAACATGTTTTTGTTTACAGTTTATAAAAATTTTAAAAACAAAAACAGAAAAAGTAAACGTAAATGTTACCAAACTGCACCTAAGTAATTTTTTTTTACAAATTCTTAAAAACAATAGATGGAGATTTAGAGCTTAAAGAGCCCATAATGTTTCATTTTATATAATAGTGTGTGTGTGTATATATATATATATATATATATTAAAATAAGATGAAAATAAAATATGAAAAACTTCTTAATTTATAAGAAAACTGTTGTGCCAGAGGGGCCCATAATAAATTCAACCAAATAAAGACAACGATTTACGTGGTTCGGCAAATTGTCTACATTCACGACAAGCGAATTTCAATATATAGGAGAAACAAATACAAAACAAATAAAAAAACTCTCAACTCCCAAACACTCTATGTTCTAAACTCTCTCAAACTCTCTGCACACAGATTACAATTCAGAATTGATACATATTTATAGGTGGGTAGTGTGACACCCCATTCTTCAGAATATCTAGAGTAACAATAAACTATATCTTTTTTTGTAGGAGACTTAATAAAAAATTAACCATTCATTCGATCACCAAAACAAAATAAAGTCAAACATTACATTGCCGAATAACACTTAACATCAAACATAATGAAAATAAAATTGTCCCGAGGAAGAAAACATAACGATAAATTACACTAAACTTGATTAAGATATTCATGGCTCTTGCACATTATCCTGAAAGTTTTCAGCAACTCCGTCAGCTACTTCATGACGTTCCATAAAACGCCATAAGTTGCCAAGCCGAGTAAAAACATAATCGAAGAATAATTTCTTGATAGCATGCATAACATCATGATACAAAAACAGATAATATGAAATGCAGGGTAGGTACACATTTAGATGTACATTCATCAATTAATTTCAATCTTAAAGTTATTTATCAGGTGAGGTTAAGGTCATTTAAACCGAGAGAACCATCCTAACCCTGACCACTGAGACATGCTCACCTTCAACTGATCCAAAACCTTCCTTGTAAAGTAATGATCGCATAGCCGAGCTATATACCTAATGGTGTCATTCAAAATATAAGGGCGTAGCATTAGGTCGCACCACTGACCATGACAACCGAATACTAACACGTCGCAATAGTGTAGGTCTTTGTACATGCCACCGAAGCTACCTAAAGAGTTTCGATACAAAGTCGGTGTCATTCTAGGATCTAAATCTCAACACCAACATTCAACCCGGGAACTTGTCCATTATAATCAACCGAGAACATTCCCTTTCATTCATTTAAATTATCTATCACCTAATAAACATAGTGATGTGAAACGCATATCCCAACCCAACAATAAAGATTAACTAACATTTCACAAACAAAATATAAATCAACAATTCTCCATGTGTGTAGACATGGTACATTTGAATGATCTTAGCTAAATATATTATTAATAATGAGCATGTCTCATCAATAAAATATATTTTAAAAACTAACATTATTTTTTACATGGTACATTTCATAAACAATAATTAAATATATGATAATTAATAAACATAGCACTTAAATTAATAATCAAGCATCACATTTTTCCTAACTTAGAGTCAAAATAGAGTTTTAAAAACAGATTTCCAAATATGTCCACCTTCAAAAGAAAAATAAAAAATCATACTTAAACTCTAAATTAAAAATAAATAAATAAAAGAAACATACTATAACATGTTTTGGCTATTTTGCCACTGACTTTTCATGAAATTAATTTATGGTTAGGGAGAATTAATTAAAATCCTATCAGTGTTCCAAATTTACACCTCTTTGGAAAAAATAATGTAATTCAATGCACAAAACTATAAACGTGGTGAAACCAGTGGTTAAAACAATACTCAAATATTTAACTTTACCAAGTGGCCATTTTGCCACTGACCTTTCTCTCCCTATTTTTCCTTCCCTCTCCTATTCACTCTCGTTGTCTGTCTCGCTGCGTCTCTTCTTGCCGAACTCCTGCACTTCTATGCTCATGCACAACACAGCCCTACCACCAGCGCCACCACTAGTGCCGCCACCAAGGTCGCACACCAGTGCCACCATCTTTACCAGCATCCTCGTTTACGCTACTATTTACACTACCATCAAAACCTCCCCTATTCCCTAGTCTCTCTCTCTCTCTCTCTCTCTCTCTCTCTTTCTTAGTGCCTTCCCCTAAGCGGTGTGAGCTCCGAAAATTGCACACCTAGATGCACACACGCACCAGTGCTTCATTCTGGAAATCATCACGCTACCACCTCCTTCACCAGCTGTGTGCAAGAACCCTAGAACGAAATCCCTCCATTTTTGTTTCAGGTAAGCTCCGAAGTGCAGAGATTAATTTTTCCCCTGTTTTCTTTTTCATTTTGTGCCCTTGCTGTCACTGTTGATATCAGTGACAGTTTGAGCAAATTCCCCTTCTACAACAACTTTCCTCTTCGCCTCATATCCTTTTCCCCTGCCTTTTTCGCTTCCCCTAATGCTTAAGAGTGAGAAAAACATTTGAATTTTGGGCCTAAAATATTCTCCACCATTGTTGAAGCTCAGAGCTCATTCTAGTTTCCAATTTTTCAACCTTCAAGTCTTCTAGGTAGAAACTTGTGCTTATTTTAGCCCACAATTTTAATGTATGGATGTATAAAAAGAATTTCTTGATTTTTGGATGGACTATTCCACATGAAATTGATTTACCTAGACTTGAATTTTAATTTACTTGAATGCATAAAAAGAGACTTCTTGTTTAAAATTATGTTATTGTAATTCTTAAAATGTTAATACGTTATTTCAAATCATTAGAATATTGGGTAATTCAATTCTCGTTTTCATTATCTCTCTTGACTTGAATTTGAGAGTATGTAAATATTTTCTTATGATGCATAATTTCTTTTATACATGGTTAAATTTGAGACATTGTGATTGGATATGTGTTTGATATAGAAAATTTGGAATCGTTTAAAAGTTTAATTTTTTAGAGTGAAAATGGTTTTCGGAATGGCCATGAGGGATATTGTTGACTCCTAAGTTGTGAGTTAGAAGATTGGTTTTTTTTTTACGAGTTCTAGGCTCACTGCGCAGGTGGGTTTCCTATACCCGGGAAGTTTTTGCCTCGAAAGTAGGACTTGTCTCGGCTTACTAGTGCGTGGATTGACTAAGTGAGTTGGATGACGGGTGAACTGTCACTAGGGCACATAGGCCTAGTGATAAGGTGTGACGCCTCACTTTTCATAAGACATTTATTGAACATTAAAGTTCTGAACGAAAGTTCTAGGCTTTGGCAGGGATGATCAAACCCTAGAATCAAGGGGGGAAATATCTGAGACATAAAAGGAGATAAAACTAAGGAGTGAATAAGATGAAAATGCTAAAAGACTTAGAACCAAAAATTGGAAGTGAAGTCGGGAAATCCTCCAACAGACTCAAAAGGAAAAATAAAATGGAATAGGCTCAAGGAAAGCCTAAGATAACCCAAACCCCAAAAACATAAATAAGAAATTGAGTAGAGAATAAAGTTTAAGCCCAACTATGAGGGCTCAATTAATCCATGGGTCAAAGAACCAATTAGAGGTTCAAAAATAGTAAACCTATAAAAAAAGTCCAAAATGGAAATTAATTAAAAAATTTGATCAAATATTATGAGAACCCAACATATAAATATAATTAGGCCCAAAACTCTAATTATAAACCCAAATGTTATTATTTTGAGCCCAAGATCAAGAACAAGCCCAAATAAGAAAATTTGATCCAAAGTTAAATTTGGGTCCAAAATTATTTTTTAATCTTTAATAATTATAAAATTAAAAATAAATATATATATATATAAATATATAAATACATGAGCTGGCCGGCTCCTCCCCATGAGGAAGGAGTGACCTTGAAGGGAATAAGGTTGATGTGATCTTGGAAGATTTTTATTCTATGTAATTTCTTGCAAGCAAGCTATGTCACACCCCAATTTAGGATAGGTGACCGGCCATGGATAATTAGTATTGGCCCAATAAATCAAGAAAGCCAAAACATACAATTAGTTAGCCATATACTAATTAAAATTTAATTTCTAGAGATTTAAGTAATTAAAATCCATAAAAATAAATGTGGGACAAAATAGTCCACTATCTCATCAATGTATCTCAACATCTCATCAACAATTATTGAAATTATTCAAATGCAGAAGCAAAAATATGAATGCATGTCTTAGAGGTCCTTATTCCTGGATCCCTTGAAGCAGCCGAGTCCATCATTTACCTTCTTCCTTGATTTCCTAAAATGTGTTGAGTACAACGTCAGCTAAAGCTGGTGAATAGAAACATGCATAATACAATACAGTTCACAACAGGGGATACAAAATAGACTTGTATACCAACATAATCATGGCATGATATATACAGTAATATCAAAGGCAATCCCACACATATTTCATTTCAAACGAGCGATCATTCAACCCATTGTTTTATTCTTGAAAATTTATACGAATTTTATTTAGTTTCGTTAACACGAGTCACCAACATATCACATCATCAGACACCAGTCCATATCACAATAATATATATATATATAGTTCATTTGGTCTCGTTACCACGAGTCACCAAGATATCTCATCATCATATATAAGTCTGTATCTTATATTTTTTTCATTTGGTAACGTACACGAGTCTCTAAGATATCCCATCATCAGACATTAGTCTGTATCTTATATGCTTTTCATTTTGTAACGTACACGAATCACCAAGATATATCATCGTCAGACCTTAGTCTGTATCATATATACCTTTTATTTAGTAACATTACACGAGTCACCAAGATATTTCATCATCAGACATTAGTCTGTATCTTATATAATTTTCATTTGGTAACATTACACGAGTCACCAAGATATATCTCAAAATGGTATAGGAGTCAAACTTGTAAAACATTTGTTCAAGAAGTCTTTTCATATCTTAACTCATTCATTCCATGATTTTTCTACAAGAGCATATCACACAATATTATTCAAAAGCTTTTTGAAACATATGCATCTCTTTTCCAAAGTCATTTGGGGAATACGGGGTTTTATTGTAGCAGGTAAATCCACTCACAAGTAAAAGTATTTGTGCCATGATTTTTATAGAAAAAAGCTATAACAGTGCATTTAAGAGAATTTAGGAGCATATAAATTTCTTTGCTAAAAAGTTTGGGAATACGTGGATTTTGTATAAAGATACATAGCACGTAAAATCACTCACCTGTTGTCCAATGCAAGCTTAAAAGAATGAGAATGTAATCTACAGTTTCACACGTCAACCTGATTATACAGTACCATAATCAAAATCAATAACTGAAGCTAATGAACTAATTATAGCTACCAAACGGACCCTTAACCCAATAAATAATTTTAATGTTTGTTTCTGATGTTTAACTAATTTTGAATTAATTTAGTTTATCATTTAAACTGATGCTCAAACAGGGCCTAAGTATTAGAACTTATTTCACAATATTTTATAAGATTTTTGGTGTTGTGAGTCGACACCGCAGAAGGATTCACGGCTGAAAACATCACAATAGGCAACAGCGAGCTCACTGCCTCGAAACGTCCGAACGTAGGCCAAAAATGTCTGGACATTTTTGACCCGTGGCCAGGGGAACGTCACAGCGTCCGGATGTCCGGACGCAGGTGTAAAACGTCCGAACGTTTTACACCCGAGGCTCGACTCAGCCTCAGACCAGAAATTTCAATGGCTGATTTCTGTGTCCCTTTTTATATCTTTTCTTCATAGTTTATATAATTCTATACCTTTTATGATTTATTTAATCATTTTTTTGGAGGTTTTATATATATACTCACTTATTTTTCGAGATAGATTCTTTATACCTAATTTAGATAAATAGATATTACGGTTATGTATATGTGTATATATGTATTACTGCAATATATAATATCTATATATATAACGAACCTATCTTTTTGGTTTCTTTTAAAATTAATTAATAACCAAGATAAAATGTATGTTTGCATTATGATAATAGATTCGAGCTTTTGATTAAGGATCAATCTACATCAATATGGTGTTATATATATATAACTCTGTATATATTTTCTGTTATCTATAATGAATCAAGATTACCAAGAAAACACTAACCGGATAGACAGAAACTACGGATGATTGGTGATGTTGGTTGCGCAGGTTGTGGATTACAATGCTGTCTACGATGGCAGCGTGGCGGTGGTGCACAGCGGTTGCTGTCACACCTCAATTTTGGAAAAGGTGACCGGCCATGGATCATGGGCCTTGGCCTAACGAACCAAGTAAGCCTAAAATAATTATTAACTAACAATATGCTAATATAATATTAATTTCTATAGATTTTTAAAAAAAATCCAATATAATCAAAAGTGGGTCAAACAGCCCAATATCTTAGTCAACACAACATTATTCATCAATTTAATGTCATTATTCTTTATTTAATGCGGAAGCTAATAAAATTATATACATGTCCTAGAGGCCAAAAACTCCTGAATCCCATGCCGCAGTCCGTCATCAAGATCACATCTCACGGATTACCTGAAAGGTTATAATACAACATCAGCTATGCTGATGAATGGAACATGCATAATACAATACAATTCTAAAATAGGGATTCAAATAGTTTTGTACAATAACATAATCATGACATTGCATATACAGTATAATCAAAGGGTAACACATAACCCATTAAGTTATTTCATTTCATTTCATTCTTGAAAATACATATATTTAATCTCATTAGTACGAGTCACTAATATATGGACCTCAGAGGTATTCTCAAATCAATGTGTCAATATCATCATAACATGGTATAGCGATATGCTCATCCGAGAGTGGGAGTAATCAAACAATTGCTACAGGAACAACCTAAGCATAAATAGTATCACTGCCACAACATAACTCGGGGCCTCTTAGCCCATTGGATCCAATCTCGATATAGAGTCACCACAGGTTGGCGCCTGGGTTTGTTCCCTAAACGATTCCAATTAAGGTCACCGGATACACTCGGGTTGTCCCTTAATTGTTGAGTCAACTAGAGTCACCACGAGATTCAAACCAGGTCTGTTCTCTAGCTGGCCAAAGTCACCTCCGAAGAGGGCTTTCTCTTGGACTTTTTCGTATCCCAAGAATCAAATCTCATGATTGCACCATATATAACATAGGAAACAATTTAATTATCTTAAAATAGTTATGCCATGATTTTACAGGAAAGAATATCATACATTTTCATTTCAGAACATTTACAACATATACATTTTCTTTAGAACATTTAAAAAAAAATAGTTGAAACATGTGCATTTTTCCTTTTTAAAATTATTTGGGAAATACAGGATTTTTACTGAGCATGTAATCCACTCACCTCGAGTCCAAGTTAAGCTCTAATAAAAAGAGAATGCAATCTATGTCAACCTGATATAATATAATAATCAAGATAAATAAAAGAAGCTAAAGAATTAATCTAAAGCTACCAACCGGACCTTTAACCCATTTGATACTTCGCATATTTTTTTTTGATGTTAAATTAATTTTTAATTAATTTAATTCATCTTTTAAACTAGTGCCCAAACAGGGCCTAAGCATTTAAAAATTAATTTTAGTATTTTTCGGTGGATGGGTCGACCCAAGAGGTCCCTGAGTTGACCCAAAAGGGTTCTAGGCCGCATATGATTCGACACAAAAGAGGTTAAGTCGACTCAAGGATGTCACAGTGGTTTTTAGTCGACACAACAAGGATGTGTGTCGACTCAAGGGGAAACAATCCATGGCTTGGTCGACTGTGAGTCGACTCATCGACTCTGTGAGTCGATCCAAGTCTTCACAGAGGCTCATGAGTCGACACAACAAGATTGTGTGTCGACTCAAAGGGTTTTGGTCATGTCAAAGGCAAGTGTGTCAACTCATGAGGCTCGTGAGTCGACCCAAAGGTGCATAGTCGATGTATCAGTCGACCTAAGGCAAGACATGGGTCAACCCAAGGCATGGGTGAGTCGACCCAGGGGCGAGGGGGCAAGCTGAGTCAACCCAAAGGTGGTCCAGCCATCAATGAGTCGATCCATCACTGTTGTGAGTTGACCCAAATAAAGAAAATCTTGGCAGTGAACTTACTGTCTGAGAACGTCCAGACGTTGGTGCAAAAACGTCCGAACATTTTGCACCAGTGTCCATGGTGTAAAACCCGGTAAAATTCTTAATTTTTATTATTATTATTATTATTATTTGTTATTATTAACTATTAATTAAATAAAGATGATAATTATCTAATTAAAATAAACTAACTAAATAATAAAATAACTAATTAACTAAACAAACAAAAAACTTAAAATAAATAAAAGAATGAATTAATATTATTTTTATCAATTAATTAAAGGAAGAAAGAAATAAATAAATAAGAAATAAAAATAATGAAGAAATAGGAAAGCTAAATAAAAGAGGAAGTCTGCCATGAGATGACAGCTGGTGGGTGGGGGGGTTTTAGGAAGATGATAGCATGGAAGGAGAAGATCTTGGGATAGGATTGTGAGCCCTAATACCTTGCTAAGAAATCCCATATTTGGTGGTTTTCATCCCTATATATAGGAAGGATATCCCCCTCACAGCACCCATCTCTTCCAGCCTTCTCTCACTCTGTGAAGATCCTCTCCTCCCTCTCGGCTTTCAGCACCACCGCCCAGCCACCGCGACCTGCCTTCATCCCTGAGCACCACCACCACCATCGTTCGATGCCGGCATCATCATCACATTTATCATCATCATCAGTATAGGGATACCTGGTTTGTTCTTCATCCCTGGTTCGGTATATATATATTATATACAGGTTATGTGTATATGTTTCATGGCATAGTTAGATTTTAGCTTATTTAAATGTTTAAATCTTCAATTAACCAGATGAAAATACGATATTTCCTTTATGTAAGGAAAACCAGAGACCCAAATATGTGTATATATTGATATGTATATATATATAAATATATTGTATAACAGTAAAACAAATATATATATATAGATAATAGTTTTTATATATGTGTATATATATATATATTGAGGTACAGTTTAAATGTATGGTTAACTAGGGAATTTATTTCATGAAAACATTATGTAATCAAAAAATAAAATATGCCTAGCTCATCCTAAAACATGAATAGACATCATAGATAATGTTTAAAGTGAAAAAAGAGGAAGAAAACTATGAAAAACCAAGATTTCAGAAGACTTTAATGGATGCTCTGAGCTTTGGGTCGACCCACGGGATGGTGGTGTCGACTCATGTGCCTCAGAAACCCCTCTCTATTGACACTGGTGCAAAACGTCCTGACGTTTTTGCACCAACGTCCGGACGGTTTTTGTGATGCCTCATTTTCCACGACACATTCATTAAGCACTAAACATAGAATAAAGATGTAAGATTACTTTAATTGGTTGACAAGGTGTTCTAACTCTAGAATTTAAACTCTCTAAAACCCTAAAGAAATTAATTGGTCAAGGTTATGAAGAAAAAACTTAAGAAAGTCTAAGTGAAGTTTTGAGAACTAAGTTCGGTCACCTACAGTCCGGAGTTGAGATTTTGAATCAAAGTCCAACATAAAAATTTAAGTTCATGAACTCATAAATTAAATGAATGGATTAGATTTTAATCCTAGAGCCCAATTAAATAAATTCAATTCATTTCATAATCTAAGTCTTGGAAAAATGCATAAAAAGCTTAATTTGTAATTTAAGACAAAGTGGGTCCCACATTAAACTATTTTTGAAATAACAAAAAATAAACTATTTTTGAAAGGTCAACAAGGCCCTTGGCTGGCAGCCCCAAGAGCGGAGTGGTATTTGTCACGCCCCAATTAGGCAATGGTGACCGGCCATGGTTCATAGGCCTGTGGCCCATCAAACCAAGAAAGCCTGAACCAACTTAATCTACTTAATGCTTAATTGATAATTAAATTCCATGTAATTAATTATAAAATCCCATTTATTAGCAACTGGGTCCAAAAGCCCATAAACCCATCTATGATGTCAAATGTATCAACAAACCAAAGTCATAATATCACAATAATCCAGAGTATGCGGAAGTAAATATAATAAATGAAATGACATGAATGATGTCCTGAGATCAAACAGCAAGGATCCCCCACAGCAGTCCATCACCTATAGCATCTCACTCACTGGCTACCTGTAAAATAGTATGTGACAACGTCTGTATAAACTGGTGGTAGATTCACGATATTGATATACAGTTCTAAAATAGGGGTAAAATAGAGTGCATAAATAAAATAACATGGTATGGTACAGTCATAAAGAAAATGAGTAATCACAATATACTTTTTATATTTTCATTTCTATTTTATTTCCTTTCTGAAAATTTCCACATTTTTCCTTTACAAAATAGACATCACGTGTCCTCAAGTCATATAACAATAGAGTCAACAATATGATATAGCGACATGCTCAACAAGAGTGAAAAAAATGTACAACAGATATCAACTGAGTACAAACAAGTAACAATGCCAAATATATATACTCGGGGCCTCTTGACCCTTGGATCCAAAATCAAAAATAGAGACACCACGGGATGGCGCACGATCTTTTCCCTACACGATTCCAGTCAGGTCAACACGGATGAATACGGTCATTTTTCTTGACTGTTGTGTCAACTAAGGTCAACACGGATGGATATGGCCATTTTCTTAGCTGGCCAAAGTCACCACCAGGGATAGGGGTAGAATTTTCCTTGAACTTTGTCAAATTCCAAGAACATAAGTCTCATGATCGCATCATAGATGTAAAATAAATTTTTCCTCTCTTCAAATATTTGAATTCATTTATACCATATTTTTGTAATAAAGTACAACATTCTTTTTAAAAGAAGTTTAAATAATATTTTTCTTGAAAACGTTTATGTAAAAGAGTTTACAAAATATTTGTTTACATAACATAAGTAGTAAAAGTTTTATAAACGAGTTTTTGTACAAAAAGTTTTATAGAAAAATATTTAAGCATGAAAAAGCAGTTATAAACATTTTTGGGGAATTAGGGGATTCAGTTGAAAGATAATAGCATAAATTCTACTCACCAGGTGTCCAAACTATCTTCTAGGTAATGAAGATGAACTAATAACACCACAACCTGATATGAAATAAAATGCAATAAATCATTAACAATGTACAATTACAACTAAGACTGCTAACGTCCCTTTACCCTTTTAAATTTATAATTTGTTTTACTTATTATTTTAATGAACGTGAGTTACTTAGGACAATGTGTAGAATTATTTGATTTATATGTAATCTAGTTATAGCTCATTATAACTTATTGTAGTGTTAATTTATTCGTATTCCAATTTAGTGTTAATTATTTAACTTAATTAAATCAAGTTATTAACTTATGATTTACTTATAAGTTTTATTAATAAAAATGTATTTAGAATGTTAGTTAATTACTTATTAATTAATTTCTATTACATTTAGAAATTAGTTACGAAGTTATTAATTAACTTATAAGTTCTATTAAACAATGTTCATTTAGATGTTAATCTATTGATAGTAATGTTTTCAATTTATATATTTTAAAAACATCATCTTGAAGTCTTTAATATTTACAATATAGGTTATTTAATATCATATATAAATTAATTGATGATACAAACCATTATTAGGCAAAAACAGAGCCACAAAAGAACCACAAAAACGCTACTGGACATCCACGTCCAGACGTGAAGGCGGTGCATCCGGACGTATCGCCACAGAAACAAAAAGTTGGCTACTGGACCAACACGTCCGGACGCGAGGGACGTATGTCTGGACGCGCCGCGACAGTGGTGGTTCATACCACTGGTTTTCTTCGATTTTTGATTCTTTCTTTATATTTTCATAAAATCTAATAATGTAGAAGTATGTTTTAGGACCTTTTGAACACTTTTTATTAGATTTAACTTTCGTTATAATGGATTAATTTTCAAGATAAACAAGGGTGATAAACGTATATATATTTATATATATACATTCATGTCAACTCAATTGTTCTTGATTATTTTCGGTCGTTCCTTCATTCTATCGATTTAACATGATGATAACTTAGATCCTACTTGTTTTGATGATTCAAGTGTTCCCCTAACCTCATGATTTCTAAGTGTGTGAATCAAAGAACAATATATACGTGTATACATTCTGTATGAACGAAGAACAGAGAACCGGAAATAGAACTCACCCGAAGTCTCTGAATCAGAGATACCGAACAAGAGAAGATGATGACGAGGATGGTGGATTGCAGGACCACCACGGTTTGATGATGAAGAACCAAGGATGAAGATGACTTCGGCAAAGGTGAAGAAACAGGGATCTGAGAGAGAGTTGCAGAGATAGAACACTAAGAAAGAGTTGGCTTCGGGAGAGTGACTAAGGGACTCATGAGTTTATCAAGAGGGGAAAGGATTCCTAGTAGCTAAAACCAAATTAAGGTGATAAGGAAAGTTACAGATTTCCTTTTATCTTATTTCCAAAAATAAGGGATGGGAGTTAGAATTTCAAAAGGCTACCAGCGAACTACCCAATTAATTTTCTGATTTCCCTTTTTCTTCTATTTCCTTTATTCTTTTAATTGTATTCCTTCTTTGAATTATTCTAATTATTTTACTAGAATGTTCTTAATTCATTTGATTTAAGTTAGTTAGGTTATTTAATTAACTAAATTTAAATTAAGCTTTTAATTATTTAAAACTTATCTCATTCATCGGATAAATTCTTATTTAGTTGATTTATTAATTACTTGACTAATTAAATTATAAATAAAATATATTTTAAAATTTTTAATTTTTCACGAATTTTTTACATTCTCCCCCCTTAAAAGGATTCCGTCATCGGAATTAAAACTAACCCTATGCAAAAAGAAATGGATACCGCTCCCGAGTCTCATCCTCGCGCTCCCACGTGGCTTCTTCCACTTTGTGATTGCGC
>JAUTBS010046914.1:0-13766 GCA_032361285.1 Aequorea victoria
GGGGACGTGTAGGCAGAAGGAGTAAAATACTCTCTAAACTGTCTAGTTTGTGGCTCTTGCGGATCCATGTCTTGGACGTGAATCAATTGATCAAGTCTAAGTCGATGGGAAAGTACTTAGTTGGTCCTACATGTCTGTTCAATTTCTAAGTCAATTGGAATTAATTTCGAATAACAAGACCTATGACCATGCATGCAACAATACAAAACACAATATGCAAACTATGAAGACCCTACCACAGGATATAAAACAAAAATTACTAATAAAGAAAAACAAACTCACAGTGCTTTGAAGCGAAGTCAGTAGCCACACCGGACTTCTTCCAATCACCAAGCAGCCTACAATTAACAACTAATAAAAAAAGAAATTAAATCTAACTAAGAATTAAAAAGAAAATTAATCTTTAAAACAAACAAGCGTGCTAAATATCCCCGACAGCGGCACCAAAATTTGATCTCGTCGTTTGAACCCTAGCCGCCAAGAATGTTTCTCTTCAATTTTGGGAACCCTAGGAACTCATAAGATGTTCCTTTTTATACTCCCCCAAAAAAACCTCACGAAGAACTGAATTTAGAAACTTCCCTCGCCGCAAAACGTTCGGACGGGTCATTGTATACTCCCGCGGGTCGAAAGGCGGCGGGGGAAGGAGGGGGACACTGGGCGAGATCTATCAGCAGCGAATTCCCCATACAAATAGAGGCGCAATGCCCTCCCCTCGGGACTACCAGTAGCTTCGGTTGTTGAATCTCGAAACGTTGGTAGAACACAACTAATAGAATATTGAGCTTGAGCATCCAGGCTTACATAATACCTGTAGAGACCGCTCGAGCGCTGGAGTATCCGGACGGTCGGAGTTGCGTCCGGACGTTTTGATCCCGAGGCCATCCCCCATTTTTATTCCTTGTTTAAGCGTCCGAACGTAATGAATTGTGTCCGGACGTTTTTGGGCAGTGGCCATTCCTTTTTTCCAGCGTCCGGACGTTGGTGAATTCTGTTCGGACGTGTTTGGACAGATTGCATTTCGAAGATCTTTTGCATTGTTTTTTGCTTCTTGACGTCATTCTCGCCATATGTCCGACTATTCGCTACTGCACACAAAATAAAGCTAAAATATTTATTAAATAGATAAAGTGAGAATTCAAAATATAAGTTAAAGGACTTAAATGTGTCAATTTAAGCTCAGATCAATTTAGTTAATGTTTCGCTCGTTACTTATATAGTAACGGCTGCAACTCTTGCTCAATTGCAGTGACTCTACTTTGAAGGTAAAAGACTCTGGAACTTACAACTAACCGAAGAGACGACATAAAGTAGCAAATACAAACGCAGACAGAGGCTATACATGCAAGAAAGAAATGGACCGAGTATATACGGAAGCCATGACTGCAACTACGAAGCATGCGACCATGTCTCCTTACACATGAACAAACGACCGTACCTATAGAAGGTACGGCCATCATCGTTTCTCAACAAACAGACACAAGAATTAAAACCCAACTAGAGAGAAAAAGAAGAAAATGACTATGCCCAAAGAAAACCTTACCCTTGGAGCATGCTTTAACCGCCAAGGAAGTGATTACGTGGTTGTCTCCTTCCTCAGTACTTTGAATAAGCTTCGGGACCTCGATTATTAACGGCGATAGAGGTTCAAGGAGGCTCGGGGCCCCAGAATCTCTCACAAATAAGGAGGGGATACCTTTTATTTATAGAGTAAGGGAACCTCTACGATTTTCCTCATTCTAGGGTTTAGACAAAATGGTGGGGCAACAGCCACGCAATCATGAAGCTGACTAGCGATCGCAAGAAAAAGACTAACGACCGTATGTATAGTGTAGCGACCATCACTATTGGTTCACAATAATGATAGCCACAAGAAAATACCTGCATCTATTAGTAATACTTGTTTAAACTAGCAGTCGTGATGCACATTATTACGATCACAGGTTTAACTATCATTTGACTTTTAGTCTTGGATTGTGAGTGTTTTCTGAAGGGAAGACTAGACTCAAAAAAAGGCTTTAGGATGGTTACTCTTGTCCCGAGTTTGTTCGTTCATCACTTGAAGGATCACACAATCGCTTAAGACCTATGTCCAGCCAGAATGGGGTGTCTACAATACCCTTGGACCTTGTATGAACTAGCAGAGTATCTAACTCGGCTATGAGTTATAATGTACCCAAGGAAGGTCTGACAATCGATGCCATTCCTTGGGCCTTGTATGAATTAGTGGGGTATCCAACTCGGCTATGAGTCATAATGTACCCAAGATGGATCTGATTACTGATGGCTTTGGTTTTCAAATCTTGAAAGTCTGGGTAAGAATGATTTCTTTCGATAAAAAAGGATCCTAGAGTTGTGATGATGTTTTGGTGTTGGAATCGGCCTCATGCATGTTCATATTCATACATTGCAATTATCATATTGGTTATGATCATGTGCTTGATTGTTTAAATGTATGTGTACTATCGGTGTTAGAAAAGTATGGTTTTTTTGATCTATTTTTGAATTTCGCAGCTCATGACATTTTATGATGATGAAGTTGCGGAAGGGAATTTCACTAAGGAGTACATGAACCCATGGTTGACTTAAGAAGAATTCAAAGGCCATATGTATTTTTTTTATTTGTAGATTTTGGTTTGGCCTATAATCTTTAATTATGAAGAAACTTTTAAGTTCTTGAAATGTAATATTGAAGTCTTAATGATCTATGTATGTAACATTAATGATGATGGTGGCGTTAGCATAACCCTATGTATTATAATTATATCCATTGATGTTTCGAATTTTCAAGGCTGAAGTAATGACCTTAAACATCTAAACTATCCTTACTTTGTATATAAAATGCTTAGAAATGTGTAAGGGTAGTCCAGCTATTTAAGGACATCACTATGATCAACCATAAATTTGAATGTCCTGTATTTGACTCCGATTTACAATGGTCTATCTAATTCGGCGAGTGAATCTTGCGTGTGGGTTTGTGCACTCTTGAATTACCATTCGGGATTAGTCTAATGTGAGCCTACTCGATGTGGATTACTGAATAAAAAATGCTTATATTCATAGCTAATATAGGTGTGTGGTTCATATATGACATAACAAAACATTCAGCTAAGAATATATCGTAAGTGATTACTGAACTCAGATTATCTGGGGGGGACATTAACTAACATCTCTTTTGCAAAAAACACCATATTCGATCCCCATAGAATTGTTGAATGAGATTAGTTCATTTTATTTTAATTAATCCATCATTGTATATAATTATCTAGTGGTGGT
This sequence comes from Aequorea victoria, assembly GCA_032361285.1. Taxonomy (NCBI): domain Eukaryota; kingdom Metazoa; phylum Cnidaria; class Hydrozoa; order Leptothecata; family Aequoreidae; genus Aequorea; species Aequorea victoria. Next base: position 3,277 of record JAUTBS010046914.1, read on the forward strand.
GTAAAATTGTGAGATTAACTATGAAGATGTTTTTAGAGCTCTCAAAGTAACTCTCTATATGTAGTATGTTAACTAAAATAGCTAGTTAGTGTAAATTTGTAGTACTCTTTATCCTACGAGTTATATTGCATTTTACAGCTTTGTGTAACAGACCAAAAAACTCCAAGGCAAGGGGAAGGACAATTTAAGGCAAGTGAGACTCAAAAAAAATTCTAGAGTATACTGGAAGGTTCTAGAACATTAGAGAATCTTGAAGAGGTTAGAGTGTTCCGGAGTGGTCTGAAATATTCCAGAACATCCTATGTGAGGCAAGAAAAAACTAGAAGGCTCAAGGCTTATCTAGTAATTGTATACATTCTAGAAAACTTGTATAAAGTATTCTAGTATGTATCTAGAGGATTCTTGTAAAGGGGTGAAAAGCTTCTAGAGTGCATTCTCGAACTTTCTCAAGTATTAGATTACGAACACTTTGAATGATCCTAGTCATTCATTGTATTTTAGGATGCCTATATACGAAGGGTGACCTCATTTAGTCAAGGCACATCTCCAAATCACATAGATCCACTCAAGTATTGAAATTTCTCTCTCTAAGGCAATACGTTCTCCATTCTCTCAAACTCCTGTGCTTAGTTTCCCTCTTCCTATTCTTAAGAGTTCTTGGAAGTTAGGCTGAGTTAGCATCACAAGCAAAATTGTGAGCGTCTAAGTATCGCACGAATAACCCAAAAAAATCTAAGTCTGTGATACTTGGTATCAGAGCAGGTTACGAAGGGGTTATGACTAAGTAAGAGAATGCACTATGTCATTCAGCGTGGACGAGGTGGTGATCGAGCAAACTCGTGGGACGGACACCAACCCTGAATGAAGTAAGGACAAGTCTTTAGATGCTATTGCAACTATAGTAGAGCTTGTTGTGGCCGACTCGGGGGACCGACTTCACGTGTTGGAGCAAAACTTAAAACAAGAGGTGGAAAATCTTAAGGGTGAGATCAAGGACTACAAGGATCGCATGCTTGCTACTGTCAACTTTGTGGTGCATGACATATAGCAGGGCAACGTAAGCAAAGGTTCAGTAGGGCAACACAAGTAAAGATGTTCGAGATGCTCGTTAACTTTGAATCCTGATTGAAAAAAGTGCACCAAGATTGGTCTATGTGCAAAAAGGCTATAGTTGGGGAGTGTTATGACCTTGTCAGGGATTTCGAAAGTGGAGGTACCAAAACCAAAGCCTTATGATGAGAAACGGGATGCCAATGAAGTGGACAACTACATATGGCACATAGAGAGATACTTTGAGGCAATGACATTAACAGACAAAAATTTCAAAGTAAGAACCGCCATCCTTTACCTCACTGACACGAAAACTCTATGGTGGCGCAGGAGGTATGCTGACATTAAAAAAGGTACGTGCACCATAGATACTTGGAATGACTTCAAGAAATAATCAAATAAGAAACTCTGTCATGAGGATGTGGCCTATCTATAGGCACCCCAATTTGTCCGGCCCTGATACTTAAACCCGTTAGTATAATGCAAGATTGATGACGAAAAGTAAAGGTGTGGTACTTCAACTATCCAATCTAAAAGGCTCGAGTTTCAAAGTTAAGAGTTCGAGGTTTACCAAAGTCCTGTTCAAACCCCAACCACCCGAGTTCCATGAAGTTTTTGAAAATAGTTTTAATTTTGTTTTAGATCGAATATACCTTCTCAATAAAACCCCTAAACCCGAAAATAATGTTTTAAACCAAAAAAAAATTATTTTAAACCCTAAAAACTCATTTTTGACCTAAAAATACCCAAAAACTCTAAAATGAACGTGCGCCGCCCCAAGTGCCGAACTAGCACAAAAGCCCTGGGAGAGTTCTCGGTTGGCCGGTTCGGCTCTCCATAAAGGTCAGTCCGGCCTTTTCCTGTGGTTCGCCGTGTTGCGCTGTTTTGCAACCCTAGCCGTCGGGCATTGTTTTGACAATTTCTTTTACTTTGGTAGCTTCCTTTATTTTGAGATTCCTCCCTTGCAACCTCTATATATGCAAGACTAAACCTTTATCTGAAAAGATGACTTTTGAATCAATTTTTGAGCCACTAATTCATCTTTTGACTCTCTTTCGCTAAAATTCTAGCTTTTCTCTAAAACCCTAGCGGTAATACACTTGGAGGATTCTAAGAATTTCAGAACTCTTGTAAGTTCTTCATCCCAAATCCAAGAACACTCAACGTTACTTCGATTCTAGACTTAGATTCAAAGGCCCAGAACGATTAGATCTTTGACATGTGATTCAACAAATAAGAATACCGAGGGCGATTCTAGCATCATACGGGCAGTCTCTTCTCTTTTCACGTTCAAAAGTATTCGTTGTTATTTCGACGTTCTTCATTGATATTATTTAAAAAATCAAAATACCCAAACATTCTTCAAAAATAAAATGTGGAGTTCTAATCTAAAGGCATTTATATAAGATATGTAAAAAATATTCGTTTTACGAACCTATCTTTCGATTTTCAATAATATGAATACGAACAATCGATCTGAAATCGGATAATCGTCCGTAGTTCTTGTCGTTATTCTCATTCATATCTTTGTTTTTTTTTCCCGTTAGTTTTACCCTCTTTTTTATTTATTTTGTTTGCTTTGTCATTCTATCCTTATTCATCTCTATGCCGTTGGTGATATGAACGTTTTAAAATTTAAATAATATTGACAGATCGCTGGCCCTCGTTTTGTAGTTTATTTGGTCCTGTATTGTAGAATTATTTAATTTAATAGGATACTTGCGAGTAATGTTCCGAAAAATATGTTTGAGAATTTAAAACGTTCATATTGTGTATTTTTTTTTTCGATTGCTTTTTATTCTAATTGTCGATAAATGTGTGTGGATATTTGATCCGTATAAGTGGCGAGACGACAACGATTTTACTACGCATTTAAGACCCAAAATTCTTCAAAGTCGTAATTCATTTGCCACAAAAAAAATGAGAGTTTTTGCTTTTTTCGTGGATTTTTAAACTCTTTTTTTTGTCACAATAAATTGAATAAATGATTTTCTCTAAATAAATTGAATGAATTTATTTTTTTGTTAAAAAATCTCGAAAGAATGAATAGGTTTTCAAACCTTTCTAAAATTTTAGAATTTTAACTAAATCAAATCTCTTTTTTTGGAAAACAATAAAAATCTCATTCCTTGGCGATTCTTCCAAAAAATAAGGTGATGGTTTAATCCATCCCTTATTTTAAGAATTTTTCCTAAAAGATGAGGGATTTTTTTTCTATAAACCACTTGGTCCCACTCAAGCTTTAGAGATCATTTTATTTTATTTTTAAAAATAACACCAAAAATTTAAGAATTTTTCTTTACGCGAATAAGTTATTCCTATCCAATGGTAGGTTATTCCAATCCAAAACTATCTAATCTTTGCCATTATTAAAATTAAATAAATTGATATTCATGCATTTGGATCTAAATGGACTTAATTATAAACATATGATTGATGAGTAAAAACCGACGTAATTGTTGGGCGGGGTGTGTGCTTAATTCCTTCCCAATTCGTACCTTAATCCCCGAGCCGATTTCTTTGGTACTGAAAGGCTAGGCCTTATCTAAATGGAGTTATTCGAGGAAACGGTTCTTGGATCTTAAAATCAAGTGGTAACTCCCGTTTCAATTGAACCTATAATTTAAAAAATCAAAAATTGTTATTCAAATTTTATGAATCCATTGATTCGTAGTATCGAAATAAAAGCTAGCAGACCATTAATCAATGGTTTGAGTTTTTATAAATTGGGCTCAAGAGATTTTATGAGAGTTAGCCCATAGAAATCGTATCTTTATGTCCCGATTTTGATAAGAAGAAAAAGATGGACCAACGGGTCTCCATCCACGATTTTCCAGCCCACTCACACTATAAAGCAAGAAAGAATATGAAAAAAATGAAACACACTATGTCTATTCAGGAATATGAAAAGGAATTTTCTACTATCATGATGGAGATCATGAATATGACCGATAAAGAGTTGTTATTTAACTTATTGGACAACTTACATGTTCGGAATCGAATCCCAGAATCGAGTGATAATGCATACAGATTATACCAAAAATGAAGAAAAAATGAGATATGATTAAACCTTATATAGCGGAACTAAATTTATATCTTCCAGATCTCTCAGAATTAATCTCGTCTCAGCACACGATCTAAAACTGCTTAATGCACACGAACAAAACTCAATAGTACCTCTGATCTTCTATCTTATTATCGTATGTCTAATTACTAACAGAGAGTGGACTCTGGACCTCGTGGCCTAATGCTCTCTGACGGCTTGATCGCGTCGTTTAAATGATCAAAGATGAATTTATAAAAATCGAGTAACAAGAGCTATTTCGTAAAATAGTGTGTAAGATCAGGTATCATCCTCAGGGACAGAAAGGCTGAGTTGTGTTGTTTTACAATTAATTCTCTAATTAATTCGATTGAGAAGGATTTTGATTGTTTAAACTAAATTAATTACAAATTGATTAAAATGAAATGGTTCTTAAATAAAGAGAAATTTACCAAAGGTTGGGAATCCACCATAGTTTCGTAACTAGAAAGATGCAATTAATAAACCAAACATGTATTCAATCAACAAAGATCCGTTTTGACTACAAGTCGCAACGGGATCGACAAGAGGGTTAATATGATTGCAACCCGGTATAGGTTATCTTTCAGTAGCACGGATCGTCTCTAATGGCACGATCCGTCTCATCCTAGCATAACTTATCACACGTCGCAATCATATATCAAATATAATATTTGTATAATCTCGTCATTACAATCACAGAAAGTAAGGACAAAAACGAAATCATGCAATTAAAAATAATTGATTAAGAATCAAATTCTTGAGTTATACAAAAACGTTGAATCAAATACATGAAAGACAAATCAAAAAGCAAGAAACATAGTTACTCTATTAGGGTTTCATCCAAACCCTAGGCAGGAGGGAGTTAGCCGCTCATGGACGAGGACGATGGAGTCGATCCGACTAGATGAGCCATTTCGATCTTCTTCTTCCTTGTTCCTTGTTCCTTGAACCCTAGCCACCATAAGAGCTTTCTTCTCTCTATTTTTTAACCCTATGAACAAATATGAATGTTCTTTTTATACCCTGGTGGCTGAACCTCGCGAAATACAAAATAAAAAAGTTGAACTGCCGACCGGCGTCCAGATGCCCGGCCCTAGCGTCCGGACGAAAATTGCTTTGACGCCGTCTTTCGTATTTTCTTGTGTTTTTGCGTCCGGACATGGAAAATTTGCGTCTAGACGAGTCATTTCGATCTTCTTCTTCCTTGTTTCTTGAAACCTAGCCACCATAGGAGTTTTTTTCTCTCTATTTTTGAACCCTAGAAATTGAAAAACTTCTTCTTTTTAAACTCCTTCTAAAATTCTCGCGAAAAGCTGAATTTAGAAACTGTTCCACCGCAGAAAGTTCAGACGAAATTTGGAAAGTTCGGACGAAAATGCAGAAAGTCCGAACGAAAGTTCGAAAGTCCGGACGGATTTTTCCCGATGCCAAGCATCTTTTAAAACCTTGAAAGTCCGGACGAAAATTGTTTAAGTCCGGACGGATTTGGGCAGAGACCAATCTTCTTTTAAACATTAGAAAGTGCGGGCGAAATTTGCTCGAGTCCAGACTTTTCTTGCCATATTGTGTCTTGTCCTCTATTTTGCACTATTTTTCGCTTCTTGACGTCGTTCTCGTCACAGGTCCGACTATCCACTCCTGCACAGAAAATACAACTAAAACCTTTATTAAAAAGATAAAACGAGAATATAAAGTATAAGTTAAAGTGCTTAAATATGTCCATTTAAGCTCAGATCACACCCCCAATTTACATTTTGCTAGTCCTCGAGCAAAATAAAACAAAAGACAGAGACAAAGAAACAAAAAACTACTACTAACATTTTTATTAATGGTGCTCCAACATTAAGCATCAATAGTAAAGGTAACCACTTTTCATACAAGATGTACATAATTCAAAACACTGTTAATTTGTACAAAAATTTTATTCTGATCAATACTCGGAGTGTGTGTGTGAACTTAGCTAACATGAATTATGACTCAATGTTCAAGCGAAAGGCAATGTCAAATATCTATTAGAACGGTGCTTCGACTCAACACTCACTGGATATGCACTCAACAAATAATCACTCAGAGACAGATGCATTTTAGAACACTCTATATGTGTATGCAGTAGAGATAATAACCACAAATCAAGATAATCTATATACTCATGACTCCAAGAACACTATAATCAATAAATACACAGTCTCATGAAAGGAATGCTAAATATCAAAAAATTAAGCAAATGCTACACAATACCATCCATCAATTATGTTCACTATTCAAACCATATCATTATTTAGAATCACTTAGGACTTTACTTTAGGTTGTAGCGTTAAGTAGGGGAAACTGTATACGGTGTAGGTCAGAAAAAATGTCTTATAAAAATAGAAACACGGGATTTTTCTATGAAATAATCATCTTCTCAACTTTACATGTTGTTTCATTTTATTTATTTTAACCACAATTCTCTACTTTTTTGGGTACTTTCGCCTTCCTTTTGATCACATGAGTATTTGTGTTCTCAATAATGATGATCAAAATACTATATATTCATCTTTTTCACTTTTCTACCTTTTTTTCACCAGTATATTTTTTTTTCTTTTCAACTACTATATTCTTCTCCTTTTCTTTTTCCCGTAACTAGCAACATAAGACATTTTTGAAATTGGGGCTTAAAGAAGAAAGGTTTAGTATGTAAAGGCTCAAACTGGTAAACTAGGGATAAATAGCAAGATACGAACAGTTCAAAAACAAAGATGACCTAAGATCATTTTCTAAAAATAACATAGTTTTACAAGTGTTCATAAATTTAGGATGGTACTAGCAGTGCAAAATGATGTATTTATGATATTCAACCAAAATGAAACACTAATGAGACTGTTCAATGAATTAAATAAGCTTTCAAAGAGAGAGAGAGAGTATAGACTGAAACTCTTTAAGAAAGAAAGGTTCAAAATTCATAACAGGTTACAGTCTGCACAACTGTTCGTCAAGAATTTTAAATTATCTCATTTTTCAATCAAGAATATAATCATGCGGCCAAGTGTGTAGTGGTTGTATATCCGAGTAAAGATTACATAAAAATTAAGTAACAAAAAATAAGTGTGAAGAATTATGCTATCACAATACGTAATAGTGTTAACTTCTACTATTTAAGCTTAATGATTTCACACCAAATTTTTTTTGTTGTTTTCTATTTTTTATTCTAACATGCGATTTAGCTTGTGATACCCCCAACTTAGAATGTCAGCGTCCCGATGGCATAAAAATAAAAATCAAAAATAGAAAATAGAATAAGAAAGAAAACACCTCGGGAAAACCAATGGTATGAGTCGTGAGGAGGAAAATACCCCCCAACTTCAATGCCCTGAAACTTGTGAAAATAGAAGAGTAGACAAACCAAACTAACAAAAACACACAAAATACACTAGAATACTAAACAATATACAACTGATACTTAAAGAAAAATAAATAAATAAATAAATAAAACTAAAAGAAACTAAAGAAGGAAAGAAGAAGAAAAAATAATTTTTTTTTATTTATAAAAGCATCCGAACGGAATACAAAACGTTCGGACACCAAACGAGATTTTTTTTGGCGTAAAAAACGTCCGAACACTGCTAAAAACCGTCCGGACGCAGGTGATGAGTGTCCGGACGTTGGGAGGCAGTGTGTTCCCTGTGCCATTCGGTCCGAACGTAGCCATTTCCGTCCAGACGCAATTTTTTATTTTTTTTAAAAAAAACCTCAAACCTAAAAAAATGAAAGATAGATATAAACCGCTATTAAACTAACCTTATACTATAAAATTTGGGTTTTCTCCAAAAAAGAGCTAAGTTTAGCGTCTTCAGCCAGATGAAACCAATAATCAACCCTCACGTGTTGCTAGAAAAAATTCATTTGCTTCTAATCGTATACGCATACTTGCAAACAGTGGTGGGTTCTACTCAAGCCTCGAAGGTGAATGAAGAGTATGAAATGACATAACACTCAAGAAGGTGAGTGGTGGCTCACATTCCACTTTATCAGAAAGTGCATTCATGAGAATTTGGGATTATACCTTATTTATCAAATGTGCAGTCGAGTCAATTGTAAAGCAATCTTCACTCTTTTGAGGCTGTTACGAGGCATTAAACACATTGAGTCACAACTTCATATTTTCAAATGAGACATCTATCACTCCTGACTGACAATTAATGCATGCATTAGCCGTAGCTAAAAATGGTCAACCAAGAATGACTGGAGTATGTTTCCTAAGGTTATGCACTGGCTTGGTGTCTAGAACTATGAAATCGACTGGAAATAGAAATTTGTCAACTTTCACCAAAACATCCTCTATTACACCACGCGGTACCTTAATAGATTGGTCTGCAAGTTGCAAGGTGACTGTCGTGGGTTTTATTTCGCGCAACCTAAATTTCTCATATACTGAGTACGACAATAAATTGATACTCGCTCCTAAATCTAGCAAAAGCTCGATCAACGAAATGGTCTCATATGACACATGAAATGGAAGGAGTACTAGGATCCTTAAGCTTAAGAGGAGTGTTGTGAAGAAAAATAGAACTAACCTGCTCAGTGAGAATGACTTTCTGTGATACATGAAACTTGTGGTTTTCAGGAAAAATTATGATGATTTCTCCATCCCGGGTTATAAGTATTGGAAAAGGGATTATTCACCAGTCTAGAGAAAGTTTGAGTCACATTAACTTGTTCCTGAACAAAATCAGGAAACTGAGATGCTAAATGACACTCACTCACTGAGTGAGCCGGGCTCGTGCACAAAGAACATGCCTCCTTATAAATAGGAGGCTGAGAATGATGAGAGTGAGAGATTCGCCCTACAGAGAGCTGACTATCAATTTTTCAAGTCAAATCCTCGACTTTAAGAGAAAGATCAGTGGACTGACCAATCTTATACAAGCCACCTTGCTTGGGTGCATTAGTTAACATGTTCCTCTCACCTCGAGAAGCAGAGGCATGGTGCTGAGAGTTTTCACTCAAGTTTTCAAAGAGTGCCCATGCCTCGTCCTCACTTTTCATCATGAAAGTTCCCCCGCATGAGGCATCTATCATGTGACGGTGTTGAGATGACAGACCGTCATAAAAATAGTGCACGAGTTTCCATTTAGGCACAGCATGATGGGGACACTTTCTGATGAGATCTTTAAGTCTTTTCCAAGTCTCATGAAATTGCTCACCATCATTTTGCGAAAAGCTAGTGATGGTTCGCCGTACTTGATTAGTTTTTTCAATGAGAAAGTACTTCTTAAGGAATTCCTGTTGCAGTTGAGCTCAAGTTGTAATTGTAATTCCCGTTAAAGAATTGAGCCAATATTTGGCTTTATCCTTGAGGGAAAAAGAAAAGAGCAGCAATCTTAGGGCATCATCTGTGAAGTGTTAAATTTTAACAGTGGAACACACTTTCAAGAATTCATCTAAATAGCGGTAGGAGTCCTCATTATTAAGTCCATAAAAGGATGGGAGCATTTGTATAGTGTTGGGCTTAATTTCATAATAAACGGCTGTCGCATCTGGCAGCCTAATGCAAGTCGGGGACGTGTAGGCAGAAGGTGTGAAATACTCTCTCAATTGCCTAATTGCCTAGCTTATGGCTCTTGTGGATCCATGTCTTCAAGGTGACTCAAATGATTAAGTCTAAAATAATGGGAGAGAACTCGGTTGGTCCTACAGGTCTGTTCAATTTCTAAGTCAATTGAAACCAATTATGGATAGCAAGACCTACGACCGTGCATGCACGAATACAACGCCTGATATGCTTAACTATGGACACCCTACTACAGAATAAAAATTAAAAACAAACAAACTCATAGTGCTTTGATGGGAAGTCAGTAACCGCACCAAACTTCCTCCAATCACCAAGCAACCTGCAATTAACAACTAAAAGAAAAAGAAATTAAATCTAACTAAGAATTGAAAAGAAAATTAATCGTCAAAACAAACAACCGTGCTAAATGTCCCCGGCAACGGCGCCAAAATTTGATCTGTGTCGTTTGTGATCAAAAATAATATTTATAAAAACCGAGTAAAAACAACTACTCCGTAAAATAGCGGTTAAGACCGAATATCGTTCCACAAGGACAATAAGGCTAAGTTGTATTATTTTTCAAATAACTCTCAAATTAATTCGATGAAAAGGGATTTTTGTGATTAATTAAATTAACTACCAAAATGATTAAAAGCAACGGTTCTTTGTTAAAGAGAAAATCGCCGTAGGTTAGGAATCCACCCTAACTTTGTAATTAGAAAAATACATTTAAAATAAATAATCAACCATTCTATTCAATAACGATCCATTTTGACTACAAGTCACAACGGCATCAACAAGAAGATAAAAATGATTAGCGACCCGACATAGATTATCTTTCAGTAG
>JAUTBS010047025.1:0-13763 GCA_032361285.1 Aequorea victoria
AACAAACAATTGGATTATAAAATGAATATTTCAGAGATTAGGTCCCAATCATTATATTCCAATTTGTAAATGCTTAAGGACAAGAACACTAAAGAGAGCACCCATGAGGCTGCGTCACGACTTAAAGTTACTCTTTTACCCCTCAATTAATTGTCTCTTCAATTACAAATGAGAATGATTAATCTGTAAATTTAATGAATAATAACTATTTTTCAATTATTTTTTGAAAAGAACAATTGAGTGGGACAACAATACTAACAAAGAGAGAGAGATAATAGCAGGAGTTTTATTTCCAGAAACTGACAGTGAATTAATTGTCCAGATGATGCTAATTTTTCACTGTATCATAGAAAATGAGGACTTAACATTATTTTCACATGAAATGGGAAATTCTAATGTGTGTGGAAAATTCTCATTGACTACATTTGTGAGAAGTTGATACAAAAATGTGAATTTTCTACATTTCACATAACAAATTTTTAAAAAAAAAATGAGATACTCAATCCAAAATTCTCATTTTTACTTATAGAAACTAGTAATTGCTCATGTGCATTTTTTATGGTGTGAAATTTGAAGACTTCAATGATGGATGTTTCAAATGAGAGTAATGGGATAGTGAGAGCTTCCAGCCGAGTACAAAAAAAAACATTTTCCATTTTTTCTCAGTGTCTACCGCTAAGAAAATCTAACATTTAGTGGTTTGGTGTACGAAAATTGAAACACAAATGAACATCACAAAAATCGATAATTTTTATCTGAACGAAATGCAGTACCCTCCACATGTTCTCCTAAGAAAATCTAAAACAATTTTAAGATTTCTAATTTCAACGATGGTGAAGACGAGGAAGATAAAAATTTGATAACATTCCCAAACAATGAAAAATACACTATTCTCAAATGTAATCGAAATGATAATCTCACAGAGATGGAGGGATTAGGGTTTTAAAATCGTACTTTTAATCTTCATCATCTTCGAAGTGGTCAAAATACTGAATCTAGGGTTGAGATTTGGGAGTGGAGTTCGATTAGGGCTTAGAAAAATTTACTTACCATTCTCTTCTCCACCAGTAGCAGCGCGAGGAACCGAGGCGATGCCGATGAACGATGACTATAATACATTCTGGATCAAATGACGAAAAACTCCCCTTCTGGATCAATCCGATCACCAATGCGATGTCGACGGCGAGATTGAACGATGTGAACTCCCCTTCTGGATTACAGAGACTTCGTGCGCGAGAGGGGCGATGTACAGAGGATTTAGAAGGCGAGAAAACGAAGGTGCAAGGGAATGAGATGAGAAATGGAATGTTTTATATGCTGAGCCGAAATTAGAATTAGAAGGGGGAGATCGAACGACGTTGTTTTGAGAATTTTTATCTTTGGCGACGATGGCTTCCGTCGCCAATGGTAATTTCCCTCTTGCGAATTTTTTTTTCAGTTTGCCGCGAAACTTTTATCACTTTTGCCGACAAATTGTGTTGATCGTCGTAGAAACATACCCTTTTGCCTACGACTTGGTTCGTCGCGGTTATTTGGGAGCTTTTCAGCGACGAAATCTAAAATGTTGTCGGCAATAAAACACTTTTAGCGACGATTATTCAATTAGAAACTTTCTGCAACGCAATACTCTATATTGCCAAAAGTAAAACTTTTACCAACGTTTTTTTTAGTCCCCAAAGAAGCAAACTTTGTCACCAAATTTTTTGCAAATTGGCGCCTAAAAAAGGTTATGCGCCAAAAAAATTGCCAACGTACTCACACCCTTCGTCGCCGAAAGTAATATTTTAGCAATGCATTTTCTAAATATTGTCGCCAATAGTGTATTTTGTTGTAGTGCTACATGGTATGCCAACATATAGTGTTGTAACTTTTTGGATGACCACACCAAAGTCCAACAACTTTTCTCCAACGGCATGTATCAGGCTTTATAATCTGTCATTTTCTTACCCAAGTAATATATTGCCCTTTCTTCGTCGTTGTTCCCTTCTTGCGTTAGCATGCAGCTCGTTGTAGGCTCATTCACTGATAGGTACAGGATCAAAGGTTTGCCTGGTTCCAGAGGGGAAAGCACCGCAGGTTTTTATAGGTACTCTTGGATTGACTCAAAGGCATTATGGTAATGTTGGTTCTATTTGAATTTGGTATTCTTTTTGAGAAAATGAAAAAGAGCTTCACAGGTTATAGTCAATTTCGAGATGAAATGACTGATGAACTAAATTTTCCCAAGAAATCCTCTAACTTCTTTCTCTGTCCTCGAGGGAGGCATTTCCAAAATTACCTTGATCTTGGAGGGATCCATCTCTATCCCTTTTTGGGTGATGATGAATCTCAACATCTTGCCCGCTGTAACTCCAAAAGCACACTTTTACAGGTTCAACCTCATTTGGTACTTCTGAATTCTCTCAAAGAATTTCTCTAAAGTTGTGGTATGTCCTTCATGGTCTTTGGATTTGATGATCATATCATCGATATATACTTCCATTTCTTTATGTAATATGTTGTGGAGTAATACCGTTGCATCACATTGATACGTGACTCCTGTATTTTCAAACCGAAGGGTATAACCCTATAACAATACGTCCCCACAGCGTGGTGAACGTAGTCTTTTCTCTATCTTTGGGTGCCATGAGAATCTGGTTATAACCTGAGAATCCGTCCATGAATGATAGTAGTGTATTTCCAACAGTGTTGTCCATGAGGACGTTTATGTGTGGTAGAAGAAAGCCAACTTTGGGACTTTCCTTGTTAAGATCTCGGAAGTCAATGCAAACTCGCACTCGACCATCTTTCTTTGGCACAGGGACAATATTAGCAACCCACTGGGGTACTCTGTCACCTAAAAAAAGTTTGCGTTCACTTGCTTGGTAACTTTCTCATTGATTTTGAGGGCCCAATCAGGTCTCACACGCCTCATCTTTTGTTTTATATGTTTGGCATCGAGGTAGAGACGTATTTTGTGCTGGATGATATCTGAGTCAATTCTGGGCATATCTGCATATGACTATGCGAAGACATCTTTAGATTTTGTTGATACACTAAGGTGTTTGAACTTAGGTATATTCAAACCAAAGGGGGGGTGAATGGGTTGATGGCAAACTCTTCTTCTTTTTATCCTTTTAAAACTCTTTTTAATTGCTTTAAAGATAAACATGTTATGCAGCAGAATTAAGCAATATATAAAACTGAAATGTAAAGAATTTGAGGGAAGAGAGAAGAAAACACAAGTTTTTATAGTGGTTCGGTCAACTCGACCTACGTCCACTCTTCAAGCTCTCTTGGAAATTCACTATCTGATTCTTGTGGGTGAATCGAAACCTTTTACAGATTCTTGAATGGGTGAATCAAAACCGCCTTCTTTTATCGGGTGAAGAGAAATGTCCTTCTTCTTTACGGGTGAAGAAAAACCAAAATCTGATTGTTGAACGGGTCAATCGAAACCACTTTCTTCTTGGGGTGAAAAAGAACCACTGATCTCTTTTTGGTAGTTGAGATGGTGTGAGGAGGATCTCCTTAGTTGAGATGATTTACAATGAACCTCACTTACAAATGTCTCTCTCTCTCAAAAAAATATGATATACAATCAAAAATAATATGAGAGGAGAAGAGTACAAATTAAGAATAATTTCTGAATCAAAAACAGAGCATAAGCTCTTTAACACACTAGTTTTAGGATCTTGGAGTATTTCTTTGTATTGATCCTTTATATTCTCTCTTGCTTGACTTACATGATGCTTCTGATCTTCAAAGATGTTATTTAAATCTTGGATGAAGAAAAGAGCCGTTGGAGAAGATAAACTAGCCGTTAGAGTTCAAAAACTAGCCGTTACGAAGTTTCAAAATTTTGAATTTTTGCGCTTTGTGTCGACACAAATATCCCTTGGTGTCGACACAAAAAAATCTGGCTAGCTTTGTGTCGACACATTCAACCTTTCAGTCGACCTTTCTTTGCATTTTGGAACTCCAGAACTTCTGTGCTCTCGGGAACAGTTTTGTGTCGACACAACTATGATTTGTGTCGACCCTTTCCTTGAAAAGCTGAGGCCCAAAAAAAAGGTTGCTTACTGGAACATCCTTTGTGTCGACACTTCTTCAACTTGTGTCGACACTTTCCTTAAACTTGGAAAGTTGATGCCCACGGGAAGCTCCTTTGTGTCGACACATCTATGATTTGTGTCGACCCTTTTCGCCAAAAACTTAAGAGGTTGTTCTGAGTTGGTGTCGACCCTTCTTGCCTTTGTGTCGACACTCTCTCCTTTGAGCTTAGCCCTTTCTGCTGGAATATACCATTCCAGTGTCGACACAAGTCTTGTGGGTGTTGACCCTTTGCAACTGAAGAATCTGGGTGCCGACATCTTTCTCTTGAAGTGTTGACCCATCTTTTCTTGTCTTCAAAGGCTGGGTTGTGCATGCTTTTAGGTGTGAACCCTTTTTCCTTTTGGTGTCGACACTATGCTCATTTGCCAAACTGATCTTCTTTGCAAAGCAGCATGTTCTTAGGCAAGATATTCTTCAGAAGTCTTCTTTATTTCTCTTGACTTTTTGCTGGAAACTTTGGGCTATATAAACAACATGATTAAACCTGAAAAAGACCTTCTCATGCAAAAACAAGTCATTAGCTTAATCAAGAATAATTTGCACAATAAAGATCCAAAGATTTAAATCAATTATGATATAATGTCAAAACATTCATACATAAAGACATACAAACAATAATGATTATAAACTTATTTTGGCTAACAAACTCTTAAGGAATAAACCAATAAGTTTGTAGAGACATAACCAAATAAGTAAAAGCTTTAAGGGTTTGATTGAAAGACCTTTGGTGCTAACAATCTCTCCAATATATTATTTTATGTTGTCAAACATATAATGCTTACAAACATACAAACAATAATTGTTATTTAGATTGTTTTTGGCTAGCAAACTCCTTAAAGATTTAAATCAATATGTTGTTGAGTCAAAACTAAACAAGAAAAAAACTTAAAGGCTTGATTGAAAGACCTTTAGGTTAACAGATTCCTTTAATAATTTGATTAATGGCTCATGTTCTTCATTTGATAAAGCGGAACCGATCTGAACCATTTATGGATTCTTCCCAGTACCCAGATTTATTGAAAAAGTTTCTTCAATCAAAGTTTTAGCGTGCATTTCTTCTTCTCTTTCAATTAAAAGTTTTAGTTCTGAAGGAATAACCTTATCAAAATTATCGGTGTCAGCAATCAAACATTCATAAGGAAGTATTATAGGGTAACCAGAAGAGTTATCCACGTTATTATTATTATCTTTGAAGGTTACAAATTTTGACATGTATTTGGTTGTAACAGAAGAATGAGACATCCCAATAGGTGGATGCCCAACAGACTCACCACTGGACTCTGAATCTGTAGATATTAACGAGTCTGACTCAGACTCAGACTCATTATCTACATCATTCAAAACATTATATTCGTAGGTCCAATTTTTTGTTACAACGCTATCCTTACTTATTAATCTGGAAGTCGACTGGAACGTCACTACCCATCATGGAAATCTCTTCTGCGGTTTCTTTCGTATAAATAGGAGCTGCTCCCTCAAAGAGCGACCCCAACGTGAATTCCTCTAAGTCTTTCACCCAGTCTTTTCTGCGTGCCTTTTCTGCTACGCCTTCGCCTTCTGCCTCATCCTCCTCAGGCACTGCCAGTCAGTTGATGTTCAAAGAATATCTCCAGCCCAGGTGTTTTTCGCCCAGACCTTTCATCGATCCTTAGTTTTGGAAATCCACAAAACAAAAAAGTCTTGCCTTCTTTCACATATTGCACATTTAGAAGCCCATAAGCTGGTAGTGAAGCTAGGTATTCTGTATTAGTCTTCTTGGCCCATGCCCTCCTCTGTGCTTCCACTCTTCCTTTAGCAAGATCCTATGCCGTGGGCTTGTATCCCATACCAAAGGTATACTAATTTCCCTGAACACAGATTGGTTCAGTGCTACCTTGTTAACTTTTTCCAAGCCTCAGGCCTGAAAAGTATGACATTTTTCCCATCATCATTACCACCTGAGATTTCACATATAGCTTCTCTCCATTCATCAAAGTCTGGATAGCCACTGTTTTATCAAATTTAAAACCGTTTAGGGTGAGATCTTCCTCCCCGTGCTGTATTTCAAGCAAAGGGGTGCCGTTAGTGGTGGTAGCATGAATGCTTGATTCACTGAATATAATCAAAACAACTCCATCCCTTATCATTTTGACCTTCTAATGGAGGGTGGATAAAAATGCTTGTACATTAGGGTCATGTAACCATGGTCGGCCTAATAACAAGTTGTAGGAGGCCGGCACATCCAGAACGTGAAATTTGGTCTCACTGTCGGTAGGTCCTATGATAACAGAACTTGACTACCCCCAACACATTTCTGCGGGTATTATCATATGTTTGTACCCGTTGGGTAGTTGGGGTAAAATCCTGCTCTTTTAACCCGAGATAGTGTGCTGTTCTGAGCGGGTAGACATTCAATATTGACCCATTATCAATCAACACCACAGGTACCCATTTTCCTAAGCACTTCACTGTTATGTGGAGGGGCTTGTTGTGCAGATGTCCTTCGATGGGAAAATCTTTCTCAAAAAAAGTAATGACATTTTTCAGCCCAATAGGAGCAACCATTCCTACCAGCTGTTCAGGAATGGTATTCATGGAGATGTCAACTTTGCTCAAAGCCCTCAGTATGGCTTGCCTATACTTATGGGATGCCATTAGTAGCTCCCAAATACTTAGATTAGCCTGGATCTTTTTGAGCTATTTTAGTACATCGTCATCTTCCTCAATGGCTTCCGCTGTGGACTGACTAGCTTCGCCTCTCTAGATTGGCAAGTTGAAGTGTCTTCCACTCCTAGTTAAATTCTTAACCTTTTCCTTGGAGTGCCATAGACTATCCCAGTGATTTGTAGCAAGGTTTACTTCAGACAAGTCTAGCCCTTCTAATCCCCATGGATCATTTCTTGCTATTTTTTTCATTTTCTATGTCGGTAGCTATGTGGTCTACGTCGGGTTCTAAATTTTCTTCTAGGGGCATGCTTTGTTCCTTTTCTACCTCTTGGCGGTTTATCTCTTCTACCATCCATAGTTCCTCATCTTTATAGCTATTATTGGTCCCTGAGTAGTCCCAAATATCATCATCGAGAATTAAAAGGTCTAGAGTGCATTCCTGCTCCTCAGATGCGATATCTCGGTCGGCATTCTGCTTGCCTTTACCCTTAGTCCTATTCTCGACAGTGTAGATATCAGTGGGCCCGACTGTGGTCACATTATTGACTTCTTTGTTGGCTCTTTCTTTCTCTTCTGTATTTCTAGCATATCTGAACTTTGGTTTTTCTCAGCCCTGGTTTGAATCTTGCTGTCAGACTCATTCCTGGGTTCTGATCCCATGTCCTTTCTGGTTCCCACTACTGTTATCACCTTTGTTCCTGTTCCTACTTCTTTTCCTGTCCTTGTTTCTATTTTTATTTCTAGTTCTATTTTTGCTGTTCCTGCTTCTTCTGTTTCTATTTTTTCTATTTCTGCTTTGGGTTATGTCTTTGCTTCTGTCCTTGTCTTTGCTTTTATCCATATTCTTACTTCTAGTTCTGCCTCTGTCCTGGATCTTATTCTTGATCCTCTACTCCCTGGGTTCCCCTCCAATTCCTCTTTCGATTTGCTTATGTTTGTTTGTTCTACATCATCATTTGGTAGGGTGTCAGAGGTAGAAAGGTCATCATCATCGGGGCTACTCCACTCCTTGCTTCCATTAAATTCATCGTCTATGCATTCCTCTCCTAATTCCTCTGACGACATCTAACCATCAATGCCAATGTCTATGTTGGGGTCATAGAAGGAAAACTCTACATGTACCTCATTGTTTGCTGCCATAGTATCCCATTCCTCAATCATTTCTTCCACGTCCTCCAACTTTTTTAAATCATTCTCTTTCATATACAGAGTTCCTTCTGCATCTAAAGAGCACAGAAAGTTTCCTTCTGGGAGAGGTGGACTTGGTCTGACGGCCCTTTTTGGGCAGATGTAGATGTTGGAATCATAGCAGAGTGAAACTATATGGACATTGTTTATATTTGAAGGGGTGGATTTATGTGATTCGATAGTGGATTGGTAGTAACATTAGGCTTAGCCGCCGTTGGGGGCAGGATTACCTTGTTATCAATCAAATCTTAGATCCTGTGCCAAAGTTTCATGCAGTATTGGATGGCGTGCCCAGTCATTTGATGGTATTCACAATATTTTTAAGGTCAAAATTAGTTGGAGGTAGATTTAGAATAGGTGTTGGTGCGAGTGGGCTTAAGTGCCCTTTCTCCACCAACCTCGGGAATAGCACGGAGAGTAGAACACTTAGTTCGTTGAATACTCTCCGGACAAATAAGAATGCAAATGGTGGCCTGAACGGCCATGACTAAGGGTTAAATAGATGAGGGTTGAACAGTTGGGGATTATATGGCTGAGGGTTAAAAAATTTTACTTCCACTACCCTCAGCACGTTATTGTTAGGCGAGTTTGGGTTAGCCTGGTTGGTCAGGTAGCTATTTTGACCCTAAGAGTTCTACCCCTGATAGTTTGGACTCTAATAAGGCTTTCGGATTCTTTGCTAACTTGTACCTACCTCGGTCTTGACTTCTGTCCTAACCTTTATTCTCTTAATTTCTCCCTACTGGAGAGCATCCTCAATTTTGATTCCCACATCAAACAGTTGCTCAAAAGTCATGAGTGGCTGACTGATGAGGTACTTTCTAAATTGGGACTACAAGTTCTTTACCACCGTCCGAACATGTTCTTTCTCTGTAGAATGGTTGGTCATCTTGGTTGCTTTACCCCTCCAGCGGGTCAGGAAGTCAACAAAAGCTTCCCGGGGGTTCTGTTTGGTGGTCTCCAGCTCCCTTATGATTACATCCAGCTGGACATTATAGTTATACTTCCCGACAAATGCGGTAGCAATGTCTTCCCAAGTCCTAGTTCTGGTGGCTTCCAAGATTAGAAACCAACGCTGAACAGCCCCTGAAAGGGACCTGTGGAAGAGTTGCACTTTGAGTTGGTCATTGATGCCCATGGGAGATAAGGTACCGATATATATTTGTAGGTGAATCCTAGGATCTTCGGCATCGTTAAATTTTTCCATGTCTGGCATCTTGAATTATTTGGGCAATTTGGCATTGGGAAATATACAGAGTCCTTCAACATTGAGCATGTATTCATCAACTCCTCTGGCTTTCCTTAGCACCTTCTCTAACCTGTCAATTTTATCAGACAGTAAGGCTTCCTGGGCCAAGGTCGGGTCTATCACAGTAGTAGTAGTAGTAGCAGTAGCAGCGGTAACTGGTTGAACAACATTAGCAGTTGGCTGGACATCATTGAAGATAACAGCAGTGGGTCTATTTCTCGGGGGATCTGTGTTGTACGATTTCTCATCTTAGAGTTAGTTATTGACTACTTTGTCCCATGGATTTCTCAGAACTTGATTCAATTGTAGGGCCTGAATCTCTACTTGGCATTGAACCTGGGTCTGGGTCTGTTCCTAGAGCATGAGGGTCGTGCCTTCTAAAGCTCACTGCATCTCTGATAGAGTTTGGATCAATGCAGCATTCGTATAACCATCTCCTGATAGTGTGTTTTCCAGATTGGGGTCTAATCTTTTGAGTCTTCCGCTTAGTAAACGAATCTAGGTGGGCGTAATGTCAGATCTTGAAGAAGCAATGATAAACCCTGATAGATAGAGGAAGAGACAGGAAATGAATCAACTCATAAGACATTATAGCTTTAGACGGTTCTATGAGAAAAATGAGACAGAAAAACAATGCTAAACTTGAGAAACAAAATGGGTAACCAAGACCCGATGAAGAAGTGCGTGAGAACCCCAAAAAAGAGTAAAAAGGTTGCGAATAATGATACCCGACTGAAAATGGAAAAAGAAACGCGGAGCCTTGGCTCGATGAGAATGAGTCTCAGCTCGACGATAAAGAAACATAGAATTTCTTTGAAAAATCCTAAGCGAGAGAAACAAAAGGTACGGGGGATAGAACCCGTCTTAAAAAACAAAGAGGACATAGAAATACTGGATCTCTAGACCTAAGAAGGGGTTGCAAGAAAAACCCAGCTTAGAAGAGCGTCAAAACTGCCTCAATGCCTCAGGATTCACAAAGATCTCAGATATGGTACGAAGAGGGTGCAGGCGAGGCCTAACTTTCCGTTGAGACTCTGAATCTCAAACGACAGATGAAAATAAAGATTTGCGAGCCAGAGCTCGGCTTTCTGTCTAAGATCGGAGTCTCAAACGGTAGACAAAAATAAGATTTTTGAGCCGGAGCTCAGCTTTTCGTCTAAGACCAAAGTCTCAAATGGTAGATAAAAATAAGATTTGCGGGCTGGAGCTCAACTTTTTATCTGAACTGGAGTCTCAAACGGTAGACGAAAATAAGATTTGCAAGCGGGAGCTTGGCATTCCATCAAAGACCGGAGTCTCAAATGGCAGATGAAAATAAAGGTTTGCGAGCCAAAGCTTGGCTTTTCGTCTGAGACCGGGGTCTCTAACGACAGACGAAAATAAGATTTGTGAGCCAATGCTTGGCTTTTTGTATGAGATCGAAGTCTCAAGCGACAGACAAAAATAAGATTTACAAGCTGGAGCTTAGCTTTTCATCTGAGATCGGAGTCTCAAACGACAGACAAAAATAAAAGGTTTACAAGCCAGATCTCGGCTTTTCGTCTGAGACCAAAGTCTCAAACGACAGATAAAAATAACGAGTTGCGAGCCAGAGCTTGGATTTTTGTCTGAGACCAGTGTCTCAAACAACAGACAAAAATTAGATTTGTGAGCCAGAGCTCGGCTTTCTGTTTGAGACTGGAGTCTCAAATGGCAGACGAAAATAAGATTTGCGAGCCAGAGCTTGGTTTTCCGTCCGAGACCGGTCTGAAACGGTAGACAAAAATAAAAGGTTTGCGAGGTGGAGCTCGCCTTTCCGCCTGAGACCAGAGTCCCTAACATCAAACAAAAAATTGAGGGTGCGGTACGATTCCGACTTTCCCTCTCCGTCAAGTTTCAGAAGGCTGAGTCCCTACGGGTGAAGAAAAAAGGAAAAATACGGGCACGGGATGACACTGGCCTATCCGTCGAGACGTATCTCTATGACCAAAGAAAAAAAGGTTTGCCACTTGCTTTCTCCGTCGAGTCTCGAAAGGCTGAGTCTCTACGGGCAAAGGAAAAAAGGAAAAATATGGGCACGGGATGACACTGGCCTATCCATCGAGACGTATCTCTACGGCCAAAGAAAAAATGGTTTGTGAGCCGTAGCTCAGCTTTTCATTTGAGATCCTGAATCTCAAATGGTAGACGAAAATATTCGAGGGTGCGGGACGATATCGACTTGCCCTCTCTGTCGAGTCTCAGAAAGTTGAGTCTCTATGGGCAAAGAAAAAAGGAAAAATACCATCACGGGACGATACCAGCCTATCCGTCGAGATGTATCTCAACGGCCAAAGAAAAAAAGGTTTGCGAAAGGAGCCCGTCTTGTCCGCTAAGACTCTGAATCTCAAACGAAAGATGAAAAACCAAGGGTGCAGGAAGATACCGACTTGCCCTCTCTGTCGAGTCTCAGAAGGCAGAGTCTTTATGGGTAAAAAAAAAGGAAAAATACGGGCACAGGACGATACCGACCTATCCGTTGAGACTCTAAATCTCTACGGCCAATAAAAAAAGGTTTGAATGAGGAGCCCGGTTTTCTATCGAGATTTATCTCTCTATGGCTATGGAAACAAAAGAAAGGGTGCGGGAAGCCCTGGCTTTTCGTCGAGACTCTGAATCTCTACGGTTAGACATAAAATGGGAGGTTTCGGAAGAATAACTAAAGGGAAATTTTTTTTGCTAAGCGGCTAGAAGGGTGCAGGCTTTGCGGCTCGACTTTCCGTCAAGACTTATCTCTCTATGGCTATAGAATCAAAAGAAAGGGTGCGGGATGATACCCAATTATCTGTCGAGACTCTAAATCTCTATGACAAGAAAGAAAATGGGAGGGGAGATGAAGCGCGACCTTTTTGACGAGAAGTTGAGCTCATATGGCAAGGGTGGTTGTGTTGCGGGACAATACTAACTTAGCCGACGAGCCGGAGCTCGAATGGAAAAGGATGCGGGATAAAGCCGACTTATACCTTGACTAACTGACTCGATAAAAGGGAGATACGGTGACAAAGACCGACTTACACAGTAGATGAGATGCGGTGACAAAGATCGACTTACACTATTAATTTTTTTGCCCTGCAAAGATGAAAAATGAAGGACTATCATCGGGAAACATCAAGTCGTGGCTCGATGGTGAAGGAACTCGGAACTAAGGGAATTCTGGGCGAACTGAACACAAAGGGGAAAGGCGCAGGACCTAACCAAAAATTAGACTAGGTCCCAGTCCAACGACTACGAGACTCGGGATGACCAATGGAGGGTCTTGGAAAGAAAGAGGTATGGGTCAATAAAAACCCATCTCTTACGAAAGAGAGGAGGTTGGGCTAATAGCCCAACTACCGCAAAAGTTTGGGACAACCCCAGAGGGGTTCCAAAACAAAAAGAATAAGGTACGGGTTGATGATGCCCGGTCCTAGACGTAAAAAAGAGAAGTCGGGTCCAAAAACTAACGACTCAAGGGTTTGAGACAACCCTGGGAGGTCTTGGAAGGAAAAGGAAGTACGGGTTGATGAAACCCGACTCAACAAAAATGACAGAGGCTAGGCAATGGCTTAACAGCGTCAAACACGGGAAAACCCATGTAAGGTCCCGGGAAAGAAAAAGCAAGACTCGGGTGGTGAAACTTGGCTCAACAAAAATGACAGAGGTTAGGTAACAGCCTATCGGTGTCAAATACGAGAAAACTCACGGAGGGCCCCGAGAAAGAAAAAAATGACACTCGAGTGATGAAATCTAGCTTAACGAAAACGACAGGGGTTAGGCAACGGCCTAACGATGTCAAACACTGGAAAATCCACGGAGGGTCCCAGGAAAGAGAAAATGAGACTTCGGTGATGAAACTCGGCTCAACAAAAATAACAGAGGTTATGCAATGGCCTAACGACGTCAAACACAGGAAAACCCACAGAGGGTCCCAGGAAAGAGAAAAATGAGACTCGGGTAATGAAACACAGCTCAATGAAAATAGTAGAGGTTAGGCAATGGCCAAACGGTGTCAAACACGAGAAAAGCCATAAAAGGTCCCAGAAAAGAGAAAATGAGACCCGGGCGATGAAACCCAGCTCATAAAAAATAACAGAGATTAGGCAATGGCCTAACGGCGTTAAACATGGAAAAACCCACAGAGGGTCCCAGGAAAGAGAAAAAGAGACCCGGGCAATAAAATCTGGCTCAACGAAAATGATAGAGGTTAGGCAACGGCCTAACGGTGTCAAACACGAGAAAACCCACGGAGGGTTCCAGGAAAAAGAAAATGAGACTCGGGTGATGAAACCCAGCTCAACAAAAATGACAAAGGTTAGGCAACGGCCTAACGTCGTCAAACATGAGAAAACCCACGGATGGTCCCGTGAAAGAGAAAATAAGACACGGGTGATAAACCCCAGCTCAACAAAAATGACAGAGGTTAGGCATTGGTCTAATGACGTCAAACACGGGCAAACCTACGGAGGGTCCTGGAAAAGAGAAAAAGAGACTCGGGCGATGAAACCCGACTTTTAAAGAAAGAAAAGAGCTACTCTAATCAATCAAAAGCAAACATGAAATAAAAACACATAACCTATAAGGGTATTTA
>JAUTBS010047136.1:0-13761 GCA_032361285.1 Aequorea victoria
CTTAACAATGTCCATTTCTTTAACTAAGAAACTTTTAGCCGAAGATGCAATTTTGATTCAAAGTCAGTTATGTTGGTTGCTTAAAATAGAGTCCCATTTGGTTTTGTTATTAAAATTCTTCGATGTTTCTTCAATTCTCTTATGCTTGGATCAAACATGACCTGCAGAAGTATATCCACAATCAAATGCATAATCCAAATAAGAAAAAAAGAAATACATTAAAACACATATAAAATTCTCACATTTGCCCTACCTTCAATAAATTCATATACCTCATATGTGGGTTTATTAATCTTGAAATTAAGAATATTTTTGTACTGTTACTAAATTTAATCTCACTTGAAAAATGTCAAATCAAATTATAGACTCTTTATTCATAGTTTATCTTACTCTCAATCAAACACAATTTGATAAATAACAAACTACACTATTAATTTTATCATAATAATCCACGTATTAACAATCTGAATACACTATTAATCTCATAAATTTAATCTTTCAACAAAACATAACCTCTTGTTTGCATATGCAATTAGAATGGTAGGATTGGACTATTTTGTTACAATCCCTCGTATACCCATGTTTGGTTAGAGAATTTGTAACGGATACATACACTCTAAATTAACTTTGTACCTGATACATTTGACTATTTTAATACTATATATATAGGATATGTTTGGTTTAGAATTTAAGAGAGTGAGATTGAACTATATGATAATAGTCACATATATTCTCATGTTTGGTTCGAAATTTAAGAGATGGGATTGAAACCCCCTTAACCAATTCAATCCTCATATGGTGGACTATTCTAATACCATGGGGAGATGAGTTTGGGTGAAATTGAACTATTTCACTCTCACACACACTCCTTATTCTCTCTTATCTTTTCTCCAACCAAACACAGTTCGGTACTGTTGTGCGATAGATCGCCGGCTCAATTCGATCAAAGCAATAAAGTAATCAAACAAGCCACACACGAACAATCAAGAATAACAGATATACGTTGTTCGACAGAATACTTACGTCCACGGGAGAAGAAAAAATTAATCCACTATAAGCAATACGAATACAAGCTCTCTCTCTCTCTCAATCTCTCTAACCTCTCTTAATCATACAAGGCTTATTGAGAATTGTTAATAAAACCCTAAATAAGGTTTACTTATATAGAAGCCTCAAAATCTAACCTAAAACGCGTAATTAAGAACTTTCTCGCCGCGACGCATCCAGAAGTTCCACTATTCACGTCTTGACATTCTACTGTTCACGTCTGGACATTCCACTGTTCACGTCTGAACGTTTCACTATTTACGTCCAGACGTTCCACTGTTCACGTTCTAACACTATTGACCATGAACAATTCTGAAGCTACTGTCTAAGGGCGTCTGGACGGAGGCCAATCCCATCCGGACGAAATTCTGTACTTCAAAAATGAGGTAACTTTTAACAATCTCTACCTTGACTCGAATTTCTGAAATCATCATGAAGAAAATTGCAGACACCTCACCAGCACTCCCTTTTTCGGGTATGAGTGCTCCACCCCAAATTTCTCATCAAAAATTGAGAACATGAATTAAATCCAAGCAATGCTCGAACTTACTCGTTAAAATCAATTTTATCAGCATGTTTGAGGCATTCTCATCAGTGTGGATCTTTAACAAAGAAACATCCCCTAAAACTAACCACTCTCTAATCATGTGATATCGTACATCAATACGTTTCGTTCTTGTACTATATACTTGATTTTTAGCTAAATAAATCGCGCTCTGACTTTGACAGTCAACAACACACTGTCATGCATCAAACCAAGCTCGCTGACCAAATCCTTCCACTAAACCGTTTCTTTTGAAGTTTCTGCCACTGTCATGTACTCTACTTTTGTAGTTGACATTGTAGTTGTATCATGAAGTGTAGACTTCTATTAAATTGGACCACCAACAAGAGTAAACACGAAACTCATCATGGATCTTCTTGAATCAAGATCTCCTGCATAGTCGGCATCAACATAGTCAACTACATATGCAAAAACTCCTTTCCTGTCATACATGATACTCATTTCCTAAGTGCCAACCAGATACCTAGAAATCCACTTTACCGCATTCTAATACTCTTTTCCTAGATTTGTCATTTATGCTCACCATGCTGACTACCTGTGAGATATCAGGTCATGTGCATATCATAAGATACATAAGACACCCGACTGCATTTTCATACGGCACTGCTGACATGAGTTTCATCTCCTCCTCTGAACTGGGACACAATTGTGAAGATAATCTAAAGTGTGCTGCAAAAGGCGTGCTGACCGATTTTGTAATCTGCATGTTAAACCGTTCTAACACCTTCTGAAAATACCCTTTCTGAGACAATCACAGTTTTTCAACCTTCCCGTCCTTATGAATTTCCATTCCAATGATCTTCTTGGCAGCTCCAAGATCCTTCATGTCAAATTCACTATTCAACAAAGCTTTGAGCTTGCTAATCTCCTGCTTATTCTTTGCATCCACGAACATGTCATTAATATACAAAGATAGCAATATGTATAAACCATCTGCAAGTATTTTAAAATAAACACATCAATCATACTCACAGCACATGTACCCATGTGTCACTATGAACGTGTCAAAACGTTTGTAACACTGCATAGGAGACTGCTTTAATACATACAATGGTTTTTTTTAGTAAGAAAATATGATCTTTCTTGTCTGGTTCCTTAAACCCTTCAGTTTATTGCATATAGATTTTCTCCTCCAAATCTTCATAGAGAAAAGTTGTCTTCACATCCAGTTACTCTAACTCTATGTCTTGCATAGCCACCATCGCCAGAATAATTTGAATTGATATGTGCTTCACTACTGATGAAAATATCTCATTATAGTTAATTTCCTCTCTCTAAGAGTAGTCTTTTGCAACCAGACAAACTTTATGCTTCTCACCCTCCTTCTCTTACACTGTTTTCCTTTTTCTATAAACTCATTTGCAACCAATGAATTTATAATGTTTGGGTAGTTTGACTAACTCTCAGCTGTTGTTCATATGTAGTGACTCTATCTTCTCTGTCATAGCTATCAGTCATTTATCCCTGTCTGGATTGCTTGTAACTTTCCTATAGGATGAAAGATCTTCACTCCCCACAACTAGAGCAAAACTGACCATATCTTCAAAGTCATACCTAACTGGTGTTTTGATTTTTCATTTTTCTCTATCTTTTGCAACTGTGTAGGGCTCATGTTCTTGTTACTGCTGCTCATGTTGTTGGTTTGTTTCAATATTGTCTGATTCACTAGGTGAGCTGTTCTTATCAAGCTCCACCTTAAAGGTTGTCTTTTTCTTTGACCCGTCATCAACTGAGTCTTGTTCATTTTGATTTAGCAAAAATGTCTTACCAAATACCACATCTCTGTTGATCACTTTATTCTTGCCAACTGGGTCTCATAACGTGTACCCTTTTACCCCACTCTCATAGCCAAAAAAGATATGTCATACAAAGAATGACCTTAGAGGAGGGTAAATAGCATCTTTAAAAAATTATTCTTCTTATTTAAAAAAGATTATTTAAACAATATAAAGTGAGCAATCAATATATATATAAGCACAAGCAAATAATATAAAGAGAAAGAGATAAGGAGAGATGACACCGTCAATTTTATAGTAGTTCGGCTATTCAAGCCTACGTCCACTCTTCAAGCTACTCTTGAGTATTTTTCACAATCTTCAAGTACTTACGGGTGTGCTCAAACCTTTTACAATCTTTTAAAGATTCATCAAGCTGCGTTTCAAAGCCACTAAGTTTATAACACTTGTGATATTCTCTTTGTGTGATTTACCACACATAAAGAATAGTCGATGGTGACTCACCCACACTTTACAATGATTTGATAAGAGATTTTGTGTACAAATGATGATCAAAAACTCTCTAAAGAAAATTGAATATAGCAGTGTATCTCACAATAGAAAAATCAGAAAAAAACTAATGAACTATGGCGGCTAGGGTTTTTCTCAGAATAACAGATTTTAAAAATGACAGCTCTTGATCAATTTAATCAATGATTTCTTGTAATCTCTTGTGATGGAATGATTGATAGTCACTCCCTTATATAATTTTGAGCTCCAATATAGCCATTGTAAATCAAATCTTTCTATTTAATGCTCTGAGTCGACTCAATGCTTTGATATTTCGGAGTAGGTAGGATTCTTCACCCGTGGGTTAACTCATCTTGATGTTTGGGTCGACTCACAATGTTGATGTCTTGACTTTATTACAGACCTTCATCTGTGGGTTGACTCATGTATAGCTTGGGTCGCCTCACACAAGTTTATGCCTTTGAGTTGACACTTAGGTCGACTTGAGAGTTGTTGCATCTTAGCTCATGACTACCTTGGGTCGATTCACGTTTGCCTTAGGTCGACTCACATGTTGCCTCTGCAATTTTACTGAATGGTAGTCATTCTGGGTCGACTCATGATCACTTCTGAAGTAAGTCTGCAGGAAATCCCGAGAGCTTGTCACTTTGGGTCGACTCATGCAAGAGCTTGGGTCGACTCAAACCTTCTAAAAATTCTGAAAAATTTATGCCTTGATCCTGAGATAGTGCTCTATTTGAAAATTGAATTATTGTTTCTTATAATCTTTTTAACACGTGATTTTTTACCTAAAATAATTTCAAAACTCATTAAATGCAAGGTCAACCCCAATCATGGGTGTTAACCATAATGAATATAAATAATCATATAAAATTTTTGAACATAATTTGATTTAAAGCATGTATTAAGAAATTTTCAAAACGATGTTCAATAATAGATTCATAAAATCATCTTAACTTATCAATATCTTATTTGTTATCATTAAAATTAATTAAAATTTTATTAAATATTGGTGCTAAAAATATATACTTTCTTGACTTAGGATCAAGTTTTGATCTTTTTATACCCTGCACATGGACATACGCATGACAACCAAAAATTCTCAAATTAAGTAAATCAAATGATTTACCTGACCAAGTTTTCTGTGGAATTTTAAAATCAATGGCTGGAGATGGTGATCTATTGATGACATAACATACTGTGTTAATTGTCTCTGTCCATAATATCTTTGGTAGATTTGTATTCAATCGCATACACCTAGTCCTTTTTGTCAACGTCCTATTCATACGTTCTGCAACTCCATTCTGTTGTGGAGTTCTTTTTACTGTAAAGTACCGAGTAATGTCTTCTCTCTCATAGAATGATATAAACTATTTTTTTCTGTACTCTTTACTATAGCGGTTGTCATCAAGTATTTTATCTTTCTGTCAGTCTAATTTTTTACCTGTGTCTTCCACTTTCTGAAAATACCAAAAATCTCAGACTTTTACTTCATAAAATAAACTCATACTTTTTTAGAATAATCGTTTATGAAACTGATAAAGTAATGAGCCAAACTGTGAGATGGAACTGACACTGGACCCCAAACATCTGAATGGACGTAGTCCAAAATTCCCTTACTTGTATGTGTTCCAGTCTTGAAACTAACCATGTAATGCTTTTCGTGCACACAAAACTTGTAGAAATTTAGAATGCATATCTTCACACCTTTCAATAACTCTTTCTTGTGAAGCTCTTGCATGCCCCGCTCGCCAATATAACCAAACCGCATATGCCACAATTTGTTGTCATCCATGCTAGACTTTACAGGTGTAGTAAGAGTCACTCTACCTACAACTGTGTTCCCAACTAGCCTGTACAGATTTTTGACCTTCTGACCTTTTATTATGACAAGCACACCTTTGTTTATCTTCATAATTCTGCCTTTTGTTATGTACATACAACCCAAAGAGTCCAGAGCACCCAAAGAAATCAAGTTTTTTTTTTTTTTAGTTTTGTAATATGTTTGGCATTCTCCAATGTTCTCATAGTTTCGTCAAACATCTTGATCTTAACTGTCCCAGTTCCAATGGCCTTACAAACTACATCGCTACCCATTAGAACTGTACCACTGTCACAGAACTTATACATGTCAAACCACTCTTTGTTTGGACACATATGGTAAGAGCACTTCGAATCAAGAATCCAAGAATCGAATAAGAGATTATTACTTGAGGAAACTGAAAGTAAATCTACGTACCTCACTGTTTAATTTTTCCTCTGCCTGACGCTACTTTTTTTTCCTTACTTTTTCTCTTCCACATGTTTTTTCCACTCCTAACATTGATTCTTGTAATGACCGATTTTGTAGCAATAAAAAACACTCCACATCATTTTTACCCTGACCCTTTGACTGAGATCTCCCTCTACCGGAACCATTACCCCTAGATCTGCTCCTTCCTCGTTTTGGCTCTGATTTTGCCACAACGAGTCCTCCTGCACCACTTTCGTCATCCATTTTTATATTTTCATGTGATAGGAGAGCACTGATCATTTTTTTAAATTTTGGTGTCTCATTTTCATACACTAATATAGTCACAAGATGATCAAAGAATGATGGTAGTGATGCAAGAAGTAATATAGCCTCATCATTATCATCAATTTAAACATAAAATCCTGACAATTGTGTAATGAACATATTAAATGTGTTAAGGTGTTCCAATAGCTTTGAATCTTCTTTCATCTGTAGTCCATAGAACTGGTTTTTTAAGTATAATTTGTTTGTCAGGTTCTTCTTCATAGATAGACTCTCCAACTCTATTAGATCATCTCAGCCGATTTCTCATCAATTAAATTTTTGAATAATCTTGTCACCTAGATTAAGCAAAATAACGCTTGCGGTTCTGGCATCAAGTTAAATCATTCATCTTCATCGAGCTTCTCTAATTTCTTAGACTTGTCGAGCAACGCCTTAGAGATCCCTTGTTGGATCAACAGATCTTTTATTCGCCGCTATCATAACAAGATGTTATTCTTTCTGTTGAACTTCTCAACTTCGTACTTTGTGTTTGTCATCTCTACCACAATCGATTAATCAATGCCTAGACCAAAACTCTGATATCATTTGTTGTGTGATATATCGCCAGTTCACTCCAATCAAAATAATAAAGTAATCAAACAAACCACACACGAACAATCAAGAACAATAGATATACGTGGTTTGGCAGAATACATACGTTCACGGGAGAGTAGAAAATTAATACACTATGAGCAATACGGGTACAAGAGCTCTCTCTCAATCTCTTTAGCATCTCTTAATCACAAAAGACTTATTGAGAATTGTTAATAAAATCCTAAACAATGTTTACTTATATAAGAGCTTCAAAATCTGACCTAAAATGCCTAATTAAAGTTAATAAAATCATAAACTATAACATCTCTCCCAAAATTATAAATAATCTCATATGGAAAGGGTGGTATGGCTCACCTAAATAAAAATCAAGCATTTAATACATAAGGGATGCACTCCGCATTGCACCAATCTGAAAGCAATCATTGACCACTTTCATGATTCATGCATATAATCCACGAAGTGATATCCCACCATTAATTCTACATACCGAAAAGATAAGTTAACTATGGGATACACAATCCCAAACAAGTGTAAGACAAGTAGCATCTGTTTTACGATTACAATCCAACATATCTATGTTTGTAAACATCAAAACACCAAAGGCATAGCCTCTCTAATAGATATTCTTCCCTTTCAGCATAGCACTAGTGGAAAAAGAGTCTACCCCAAACTGAGATCTGCAACCACAATGTTACAGGAGAGTTGGCTTAGCATAAAATAAAATAAGATGTATAAAAATGTTATTTGCCGTAAAATATTTTATCATGTACATTCACATGTTATACCTCACAACCATACATAAGTATACATCACACTCAACACACGCGTATAATGCCCAAATAGTCATTTAACCTCACGACCGGGAGTTCCGACGGTACCGTTATCTCAATACAACGCTTCTATTTTAGAATGGCGTATAAGAGGGCCACTCATATAAAATACTAGTGGTCAGTGTATCTACCCACACATTGAGCCTTGTCCACCACTAGACATCCACCATCTTAGGGGCAATGCCTTTAAGGCTATCAAATACCCACACAAGGGTAAAGCCTTCAAGGCTATCAGGCACCCATACACGGGGTCCTCCGGAATGGTTACCTGCTATCACTTGGCATATACAACAACACATGCAACTAAAGAAAATATATATTTCGATCTCATTATTCACATGAAACATGCTCACATTTGATAACAGGAAGGTAGACTTCATTTAAACACTGAAACATGCTTTTAGGAAAAAACACTTATGAGATCATCACACAACACATGCTATACAAAACATTTATAAACACCAAGTTCTCTATATTTCATTTTAACAGCTAGTCACTCTCACCTTTTGCTTGAATGCTTTATGGTTTGCCTCCTTGATTACTAGGGAACTCCACAATGTTCGCGGCTAACCCTCCGGGACCTAGGTCATACAATAAACCAAGTATAAGAAAGAGTAACTCCAGATGTTCCCTACACTTTATGTCCTGACCCTATGGTTATTCAAGGTCCTTGGTTCTCATTGGAACATGTTCTACCCTTAATTGAGAGGTGCTCCCATTCTATAATGTTTGGTGAATTCAATAAAATGGACTAAATCTCTTCAATTATTCTTGGGATAATTTTAGAGAGTGGGTATGGTCATTAGGTATAATTTTTATGAAGAAACTTAAGGTCAAAAGTGGCCACAAAAGCTCGGGAATCTAACTGGAAATTACCATTTTTCCCTGCTCTGGGTCGACTCACGAGTCTTTGGGTCGACTCACTCATTAGTTGGGTCGACTCATGGCACCCACACAGAAGGTTTGGGTCGAGGTGTGGGCTTCTACACGTCGACCCATGTGCGCGGGACAATGTCTTGGGTCGACTCATCCACAGTTTGGGTCGACACACGCAGACGGTTTGACCTTGGGTCGACACCTCACCTCCATGGGTCGACCCAATCCACCGCCTATCAAAATAACAGAGGCTGGAAACACTGTGAGTCGACACCACAGCTCCATGGGTCGACTCAACTCACTACCTGTCAAAACAACAAAGGCTAAAAATCGTGTGGGTCGAGACACGGCCCCTCTTATGTCGACTCACCATCTCGACAGAGGGAGTTACAGAGAGTAGGGCTTCCTTGAATTGACACCCACCAGTCTGGGGTCGACACAACCTACGAAAAAATAGCCTTGCTCTATTTTGGGCTATTTTCTGGTTTAAGATTCTGTTTGGAGTGAGAAACTCAATTTTTCTATTTCATTTCAAGCCCAAAACACCTACCAACTTCTCTCTTCCTTATCCCTCTCATCCAATACTCCAAATACCTCTTAAAGGTCTTCCCAACAAAATTTTTAGAAGGGATTAACCAGATTCTCATATAAGGACACCCTACCAAGGGTAAGAAAATAAAGACCAATAGATGCATGGTTTAAGGCTAGGAAGGACTGAGGACCAAGATAATCTGGGTTCCAAACTTTATTTATTTCATGGTGTGGTTTATAGGAGATATTAAAGACATGGTTCTTACCTCAAAAACCTCCAGAGATACTCTAATGGTGGTCAAGCCTCTCTTTTTCTCTTCTTCCCTTCAGCTCTTCTGTGAATGGTGTAACCACACCTCACCACTCCAGCTTCAGGTCTTCAAAGTTCTTGGAATGAACTTCACTCACTCGTTCTCACTGTTCTTCACACAAAAGAGGGAAGAACTCTCAGATTTCTTTAGGGAGAAGAAGATGGGTTTCGACTGTTCTAGAGAGAGAGAGAATCAGATCCCTAATTTGGGAGAATCTCTCTCTGACACAGCAACCGGTGGGGGACACAAATGGGTGGGACAAAGGGGCTGGCAGCCCTCAAACCCCTTACACCTGATTCTTGTCTCTCTCCTAAAAAGATTTCCACTCATCTTAACCCATCCCACACCCCACCCACTTAATGGATTTTTGCAATTCAACCCTCACTACCCAAATTAGAATAAATTGGGCCAAGATTTAATTATTAATTACAATTCCAAGCTTA
Source organism: Aequorea victoria (assembly GCA_032361285.1). Taxonomy (NCBI): domain Eukaryota; kingdom Metazoa; phylum Cnidaria; class Hydrozoa; order Leptothecata; family Aequoreidae; genus Aequorea; species Aequorea victoria. Next base: position 9,962 of record JAUTBS010047136.1, read on the forward strand.
ATAATTATTAATCTTTTCTTGAAAAAATTATTTATTAAATACGGGATGTTACAACCTCCCCTCCTTAAAAAAAATTCGTCCCAAAATTTAGACGTACCTGATCAAAGGGGTGTGGATACTTCCGCCTCATCTCTTTCTCTCTTTCCCAGGTGGCTTCTTCCACTGTATGGTTGCGCCACAAAACTTTTACCAATGGAATTACTTTACTCCTCAATGTTTGCTCATTCTGGTCCAACACTTGCATCAATTCTTCCTCATAAGAAAGATCCAATCTGAGATCTACAGGTTGTACTAATAACACATGAGAAAGGTCGGGTATGTACTTCTTCAAAACTGATATATGAAACACATCGTACAACCTTGATAAATCTGGGGGCAGTGCTAACTGATAAGCCGTGCTCCTAACCTTCCTTATGATCTCAAAAAGTCTGATGTAACGAGGACTTAACTTCCCTTTTCTGTCGAATCGCATAACGCCCTTCCATGGAAATACTCTCAAGAATACATGATCTCCCATATCAAACTCCAAGTCTCATCGCCGGTTGTTTGCATAACTCTTCTGCCTATCTTGAGCCTGTCTCAACCTTTCTCGAATCAACTTGACTTTGTCCACGGTGATCAGGACTATCTCAGGTCCCAACAACTCTCTTTTCCCAACCTCATCCCAACAAGTCGGGCTGCGATATTTCCTCCCATACAGGGCCTCGTATGGTGCCATTCCAATGGAGGATTAGAAACTGTTGTTGTATGCAAACTCGACCAAGGACAAGTGATCCTCCCAGCTACCTGAAAGGTCCAAAACACAAGCTCGGAGCATGTCCTCCAACGTTTGAATGGATATTTTTGATTGTCCATTGGTTTGGGGATGAAAAAATGTACTGAATTTCAACACGGTCCCCATTACCTCCTGTAAGCTCCTCTATAACTTCGATGTAAATCTAGGATCTCTATCAGACATTACTGACACTGGCACACCATGCAACCGAACAATCTCATCAATGTACAGACGTGCATATCTATCCATTGAGAACGTCATCTTGATAGGTAAGAAATGTGCCGACTTTGTCAGTCTGTCAACAATCACCCATATAGCTTCATTCCCCTTAGGAGATTGCGGTAAGTCAGTCACAAAATCCATTGTAATGTGTTCACATTTCCATTTTGGTATTGGCAAAGGTTCCAACAATCCCACCGGCCTCTGGTGCTCAATCTTCACCTGTTGACACACCAAGCATTTAGAAACAAAATCTGTCACGTCCCTCTTCATTCTGTGCCACAAATAGTTTTCACGCAGATCCTAATACATTTTTGTGTTCCCCGGGTGCATCGTATACTTAGAACCATGAGCTTCCTCAAGAATTTCCCTTCTCAAATCTGTATTATTAGGAATGCACAAGCGTTTTCCATACATCAACACCCCATCCTCTAAAATCACAAAGTCCTTGATCACCTTTTTGATCACTTCCTCATGTAACTTCATCAAATAAGGATCTACCTTCTAAGCTTCTTGAATCCTGTCTATCAATAAGGGTCAGAGCGTAAGATGAGCAAGCAAAATTGTATCTGTCTTCATTGATAGCTCCACCCTTGTAGGTAGTAGTTCTTGGAACGGACCAAGCTGTAATCCTTGTAAGTGAGCCACTATTCCCGATGAATTCCTGCTAAGGGCCTCCGCAATCACATTGGCTTTTTCTGGATGGTAATTAATCGTGCAGTCAAAATCCTTGAGTAACTCCATCCACCTCCACTGTCGAAGGTTCAACTCTTTCTGGGTAAAGAGGTATTTCAGGCTCTGGTGATCCGTGTAAATTTATGTAGTTTCTCCGTACAAATAATGTCGCCACAGTTTCAAAGCAAATACTATTGCCGCCAACTCCAAGTCATGGACTGGATAATTCTGCTCGTGAGTTTTTAATTATTGTAATGCGTATGCAATCACCTTTCCTTCTTACATGAGCACACAACCTAGCCATTGATGCGACGCATCGGTATAAACCATAAAACCTCCATTCCCCGAAGGGATTGTCAGAACTGATGCGGTGGTTAACCTCTTCTTCAATTCTTGGAGACTCTCTTCACACTGATCAGACCACCCAAACTTCACGTCCTTCTGAGTCAACTGGGTCAAATGCTTGGCTATTAGGGAGAAATCTTTTACGAATCTCTGATAATACCCGGCCAAATTCAAAAAGCTGCATATTTCAGTCACACTGGTCGGCCTTTCCCATTCCACCACTGCCTCAATCTTTTTGGGATCTACTTGAATCCCATCACCCAAAATGATATGCCCCAAGAACACTACACTGTCTAACCAAAATTCACATTTACCGAATTTAGCATACAGTTTGTGTTCTCTCAGAACTTGCAATGCAATTTTCAAGTGCTCCTCATGTTCCTCTGCACTTCAAGAATATATAAGGATGTCATCTATGAACACGATCACAAACTGATCCAGGTATTCTTTGAACACATGATTCATCAAATCCATAAACGGGCTGGACCGTTTATCAATCCAAATGGCATCACCTCGAACTCGTAATGCCCATATCGGGTTCGAAAAGCAGTCTTTGATACGTTCGACCCCCGTACCTTCAGTTGATGATATCCCGACCTTAAGTCGATCTTCGAGAACACGCTGGCTCCTCGTAACTGATCAAATAGATCATCTATCCTGTGTAAAGGATACTTGTTCTTCACTGTGACCTTATTCAGCTGCCGATAGTCGATGCACATCCTCAGAATTACATCATTCTTCTTCACAAAGAGTACGGGTGCTCCCTACAGGGAGACACTAGGTCGTATAAAATCCATATCCATCAACTCCTACAATTCTCATAATTCGGTGGAAGACATCCTATAAGGCGCGATCGATATGGGCGATGTGCCCGAATACAGCTCAATGGTAAAATCGATCTCTCGGTCTACAGGTAGACTCGGTAAATCATCTGGAAATACATCCGGAATGTCACGAATAACTGGTATCCTTAAAAATTCCTCTCCCACAGACTCGGTGTCCACTACTCATGCCAAAAACCCGTAACAACCCTTTTTCAGCATTTTGGTTGCCTTGAGATTCGACATGAGGCAAACGGGTGCCTTTATCTTATCCCCCAAAAAGATAAATTCATTTTTGCCTGGGATCTAAAACACAACTCTCTTTTCAAAATAGTCTAAGAATGCATGGTAGGCGGATAGCCAATCCATCCCAACTATGAAGTCAAACTCTAGCATGTGTAATGGCATCGCATCCACCTCCATTTTTTGTCCTCCCACCACTAACGGGAACTTTCTAAAAATGGTCTCAATAGCTATTTTCTCAAAAAGGGGTGTCGCTATGGTGACTGTGGAACCTACGTATTCTGGCACGACGCCTGATCTGGGCTTAAAAGTACACTTTTAAGCCCTTCAACGTATAAGATTATGTCCTTGAGTCGTTGTTATAATCCGTGTTCTAGTGTGTTTTTGTGCAGCATTAGCTACATCGAGGCACTTGCCCAAAATGGAGTTAAGAGCAAGAAATAAGACTTAAGGGAGCAAATAGTGAACTTTTGAAGTCAAAACAACAAAAATGAACAAAGTAGCATCACGTCCGGACATGTTTGGCCAATGTCCGGACGTATCAAGATAGTATACCCACTGGAGAAGCATGTCTGGATGCGCATCCGGACGTATGGAAGCAGAAACCTTTCTGGAGTTCCACGTCCGGACGTGCGTGACTTACGTTCAGACGTGTGTCGGCGAGACAGATTTTAAACGCATTTATTTTATCGCGTGGCTTGCATGGGCGTGTAAAAAGGGGC
>JAUTBS010047247.1:0-13761 GCA_032361285.1 Aequorea victoria
TTTTAAAATTATAACTATTCTCGTGTTGTTATGTGGAGAATGGAAAGTTCTGACGGAGAGTCACTTGCCCGTGGGCAGCATGGTGGGAAAGAGCAATGAATACCCCCACAGGAGGAGCAACTCGGTAATCAGGCGCATCAAACGCTACAGATTCTAGAAGCTATTGCCCATCTGACAGAGACCAACACCTGTTTGCTAGGTATGCAAATGGGGAGGGGCAACAAGTCTCGGGCCAAATAGTTGAGAGACTTTGGAGCGAAGGAATTCAACGGGACTACTAAACCAACCGAAGCAGAGAGCAGGTTGAAAGATGCAGTCCATATTCTACATCGGCTAGGGGTGACGGAGGATGAGCGAGTCGACCTCGTTACCTTCATGTTCAGAGGAGAGGCAATCAATTGGTGGGAGGCCACCGAGAGACTACTGAAGTTGCCTTGCCCAGGTGTGGAGCCCCCTACACCTTAGGTGATCTCTTGAGCTCATTTTTTAAGGGCCTTTGAGGAGCAATACAAACCTGCCTCCTACAAGTATGAAAAGGAGCAAGAATTTATCGAGCTAACCCAAAAGAGCTTGAGCGTGATGAAGTACGAGATGAAGTTCACAGAACTATCCCGATATGCACCTCTCCTTGTACAGGATAAGGAGACTAGGTGCAGGAGATTCTAGAGAGGATTGGATTATACCATCAGGACTAGGCTGACAGGCCTGGAAGAATGATTTCAAGAACAATGCAAGCAAGCCTGTGCCTTCCGAAGCCAGAGTCATCAGCCCAACGGAAAGAATGCAGGGTGCAAGAGGATTCAACCGAGCGATGGGGGCTTCAGCCAAAATGAGAAGGGCAATCTCCCCACATGCCATCAGTGTGGAGCTACAGATCACTTCATGAAAAACTGCCCCAATAAGAAGAAAGAGATTATTTGCTACCATTGCAATCAGTTGAGGCATATATCTACACAGTGTGGGCAGTAGGAGAGGCAGGCTGCTTCCTCTATGGGCAGCAGGAGGATCGCGGGATATAGGTCGATGGCGTGAGTACAGAACAAGGGCAAAGGTGTTACAGAGGGATCGGTTGCTCATGGTCAAGTGTTCGCTATCACCGGATAGGACGCGCGAGCGACACCAGATGTGGTGACATATATTGTTATTGCTTTCTGTATGGACGCTTATGTTCTTGTTGATTCAGGATCTATGCATTCATTTGTAGCACCTACCTTCATGTCACGGGTAGTGGACATCGTACCAGAGCGTCTAGTCTTCACAGTCACCATAGCGACACCTCTTGGCGAGAAAATGGCTATTGGGACCATTTTTAGGAAGTGTCCGTTAGTTGTGGGAGGATAAGAAATGGAGGTGGATGCAATGCCATTACATATGCTAGAGTTTGACTTCATACTCGGGATGGATTGACTATCCACCTACCATGCATCCTTAGACTATTTTGGAAAGAGGATTTTGTTTCAGATACCAGACGAAGAAGAATTTATCTTTTTAGGAGATAAAGTAAAGACACCCATTTGCCTCGTGTCAAACCTCCAGGCAACCAAGATGTTGAGGAAGGGTTGTTACGGGTTTTCAGCATGGGTAGTGGACACTGAGTCTGTGGGAGATAAATTTTTGAGGATACCAGTCATCCGTGACTTTCCGGATGTATTTTCAGATGACTTACCGGGTCTACCTGTGGACCGTGAGATCGATTTTACCATTGAGCTGTATCCGGGCACATCGCCCATATCGATCATGCCTTATAGAATGCCTCCCACTGAGTTATGAGAACTGGAGGAACAACTTCAAGAGTTGATGGATAAGGGTTTCATTCGACCCAGTGTCTCTCCGTGGGGAGCGCCCGTGCTGTTTGTAAAGAAGAAGGATGGAACTCTGAGAATGTGCATCGACTATCGGCAGTTGAACATAGTGACGGTGAAAAATAAATATCCTTTGCACAGGATATATGATCTATTTGATCAGTTGTGAGGAGCTAGCGCGTTCTCGAAGATCAACTTGCGGTCGGGTTATCATCAGCTCAAGGTACGAGGGTCGGACATACCAAAGACTGCCTTTCGGACCCGTTATGGACATTACGAGTTTGAGGTAATGCCATTCGGTTTGATGAACGCTCCATCCGCGTTTATAGATTTGATGAATCATGTGTTCAGGGAATACTTGGATCAATTTGTGATTGTGTTCATAGATGACATCCTTATCTATTCTCGAAATGCAGAGGAACACGAAGAGCACTTGAAGATTGCATTACAGGTCCTGAGAGAACACAAACTATATGCCAAATTCAGTAAATGTGAATTTTGGTTAGATAGTGTAGTGTTCTTAGGACATATCATTTTGGGTGATGGGATCCAAGTAGATCCCAAGAAGATTGAGGCAGTGGTGGAATGGGAAAGGCTGACCAGTGTGATTGAGATCCGTAGTTTTTTGAGTTTGGCGGGGTATTACCGGAGATTTGTGAAAGATTTCTCCCTAATAGCCAAGCCTTTGACTCATTTGACTCAGAAAGATGTGAAGTTTGTATGGTCTGATCAGTGTGAAGAGAGTTTTCAAGAATTGAAGAAGAGGTTGACCACCGCACCAGTTCTGACAATCCCTTCGGAGAATGGAGGTTTTATAGTCTACACCGATGCGTCACACCAGGGACTAGGCTGTGTGCTCATACAAGAAGGGAAAATGATTACCTATGCATCACGGTAATTGAAAATTCACGAGCAGAATTATCCAGTCCATGACTTGGAATTTGTGGCAATTGTGTTTGCCTTAAAACTGTGACGAAATTATTTGTACGGGGAAACAACATAAATTTACACGATCATCAGAGTCTAAAATACCTTTTCACCCAGAAAGAGTTGAACATTCAACATCGGAGATGGATGGAATTACTCAAGGATTATGATAGCATAATTAATTACAATCTGGGGAAAGCAAATGTGGTCGCGGATGCTCTTGGCAGGAAGTCATCGGGAAGAGTGGTGCACTTACAAAGATTATGACTTGGTCTGTTCCAAGAACTACTACCCACAAGGGTGGAGCTATCAATGAAGACAGAGACAATTTTTCTTGCTCATCTTACGCTCTGACCCTTGTTGATAGACATGATCCAAGAAGCTCAAAAAATGGATCCTCAGCTATTGAAGTTATAGGATGAAGTCATTAGAAAGGTAAACAAGGACTTCATGGTTTCGGAGAATGGGGTATTGATATACAAGAAATGCTTGTGTGTTCCCAATAATACAGATTTGAGGAGGAAAATTCTTGAGAAAGCTCATGGTTCCAAGTATACGATGCACCTGAAAAATACAAAGATGTATTGGGATCTACGTGAGAACTATTGGTGGCATGGAATGAAGAGAGATGTGGCCGAATTTGTTTCTAAATACTTGGTGTGTCAATAGGTGAAGATTGAGCACCAGAGGTCGGCGGGGTTGTTACAACCTTTGTCAATATCGGAATAGAAATGGGAACACATCACCACGGACTTTGTGACAGGCTTGCCGTGATCCCCCAAGAGAAATAAAGCCATATGGGTAATTATTGATAAACTGACGAAGTCGGCACATTTCTTACCTATCAAGATGACGGTCTCAATAGATAGGTATGCACGTATGTACATTGATAAGATTTTTTCAGTTGCACGGTATGCCAGTGTCAGTAGTGTCTAATAGAGATCCTAGGTTTATATCGAAGTTCTAGAGGAGCTTACAAGAGGCAATGAGGACCATGTTGAAATTCAGTATAACTTTTCATTCCCAAACCGATGAACAATCAGAAAGGACCATCCAAACTTTGGAGGACATGTTTCGAGCTTGTGTTTTAGATCTTCCAGGTAGTTGGGAGGATCACTTATCCTTGGTTGAGTTTGCGTACAATAATAGTTTACAATCCTCTATTGGAATGGCACAATGTGAGGCCCTGTATGGGAGAAAGTGTCGTAGCCCGACATGTTGGGATGAGGTAGGGGAAAGGAAGTTTTTGGGACTTGAGATAGTTTAGATCACCGTGGACAAGGTCAACCTAATTCGGGAAAGGTTAGGACAGATTCAAGATAGACAAAAGATCTATGCAAACACCCGACGACGAAACTTAGAATTTGAGGTAGGAGATCATGTGTTTTTGAGAGTATCTCTCTGTAAGAGTGTTATGCATTTCGACAGAAAAGGGAAACTTAGCCCTCGTTATATTGGACCTTTTGAGATCATAAGGAAGGTTGGGAGTGTGGCCTACCAGCTGGCACTCCCCTCGGATTTATCGAGGCTGCACGATGTGTTCTATGTGTAAGTTTTGAGAAAGTACCTATCCGACCCTTATCATGTATTATTCGTACAGCCTATAGATCTCAGGTTGGATCTCTCTAACGAGGAAGAACCAGTGCAACTGTTGGACCGAAAGGAGCAAACATTGAGGAATAAAGTAATTCTGTTGGTAAAAGTTCTGTGGCGCAGCCATTCAGTGGAAGAGGCCATCTGGGAAAGAGAGGAAGAGATAAGGCAGAAGTACCCACACCTCTTCGATCAGGTACGTTTAGATTTCGTGACAAATTTTTTTTAAGGAGGGGAGGTTGTAAGATCATGAAATTTCTAAATGAAATTTAAGAAAATATTTAATGATTATTAAGCTTAGGATAGTAATTAATAATTATATTTTGGCCCAAAATAATTAATTTGGGTAATAAGGAGTCCTGTTTTGCAAAATTCCTAAATTGGGTGGAGTGTGGAATGAGTTTTTGCTGAATAGAGGCTCTTTTTGGGAGACACCAAATCAGGAAGTCAAGATTTGGGGGCTGCCAACCCCTTGTTCAACCCACATGTGTCCCTATGTTAGTACCTCAGTCAGTATGAGATTTCCCTAAATTAGGATTTGTCTCTCTCTCTCTAAGAACAGCCAAAATCTCTTTTCTCTCCAAGAAACCTGAAACCCACTTCTTCTCCTGAGAGAACCTGAGAACTCTTCTTTCAGTTGTGTGAGAATAGTGAGAGCGAGTGAGTGAAGTTCACCCTTGAACTTGGAAGACCTGGAGCGGGAGTGGTGAAGTGTTATTGCACCATCCACAGAGGAGCCGAAGGAAAGAAGAGAAGAGGAGAGGCGTGACCATCATTAGAGTATTTCTAGAGGTTTTTAGGTAAGAACCATGTCTTCAATCTCTCCTATGAACCACACCATGAAATAAAAGAAGAATGGAACCCAGATTTTCCTTGGTCCTCAGTCCTTTCCTAGCCCAGGCCATATCTTGATAGATGTCTACCCACTGTTGAGTGTTGTAAGGGGAAAAATTTGGTGTTCTTATTTCAAAATTAGGAAGGAAAGACCCTTATGAGTGATTTTGGAGGGTTAGATGGTTTGTAGGTAGAGGGAGAAAGTTCATAGTTGTTGTTGTGCTTTGTTTGAAGTGGAAAAAACCTGTTCCTGACTAGAACAACACCTTAGCTTCAGGGAGAACACAGAAACAGAGCATGTTGTTTTTCCGAGGTTGGTGTCGACCCGTGAAGGTAGGGTATCAATCCACGCCTTTTCTGCTCTTTGTATCTCCCTCTGCCAAATATTGGTGTCGACCCTAAGAAGATGGGTGTCGACCTAACTGGCTCTACATTTTTCTGCTCTCTGAATCTCGCCTCTGTTATAAAAGGTGTCGACCCAAACCCCGTAGGTGTCGACCCCTGGCCTCGCTCAGTGTCGACCTAGACCTCTTAAGGTGTTGACCCCAGGCTTAGGCTCTCCGCTTGTGTCGACCCAAACCCCTCTTGGTGTCGACCCAAGGTAGCCCAGAGACTCAAGTGTCGACCCTAACCACCCTAGTGTCGACTCAAAATAGTGAAATACAGTAACTCACTATTGGCTTCTCGAGCCCTTGTGGCCACGTTTGGCCTTAGATTTCTTCATAAAAAATATACCTAATGACCATACCTACCCTTTTAAATTATCCGAAGAATTATGTATGAGGTTTAGTCCAATTAATCGAATTCACCATTCATTATGGGTTGAGGAAGTCTCTCAGTTGAGGGTAGAACATGTTCCAATGAGAACCAAAGACCTTAAATGACCATAGGGTCATGACATAAAGTGTAGGGAACATTTGGAATTACTCTTTCTTATACTTGGTTTTTTGTATAACCTAGGTTCCGGAGGGTTAGCCGTGGACATTGTGGAGTTTTCTAGTGATCAATGAGGCAAACCGTGAAGCGTTCAAACAAAAGGTGAGATTGGCTAGCTGTTATAAAATGAAATGTAGAGAACTTAGATCCTATAAATGTTTTGTATAAGATGTGTTGTGTGATGATCTTATAAGTATTTTTCTAAAAGCATATTTTGGTGTTTAAATGAAGTTTACTTCCCTTTTACCAAATGTGAGCATTTTTTATGTGAATAATGAGATCGAAATGTATTTCGAGTTGCATGTGTTGCTTGTATATGCCAAGTGATAGCAGGTAACCATCCCGGAGGACCCCGTGTGTGGGTGCCTGATAGCCTTAAAGGCTTTACCCTTGTGTGGGTGTTATCTTGGGCTTAAAACTCTTCCCTTTGTGTGGGTGTTTGATAGCCTTGAAGGCATTGCCCCTAAGAGGGTGGAGGTCCAATGGTGGACAAGGCCCCGTGTGTAGGTGGATACACTGACCACTAGTGTTATATATGAGTGGCCCTCTTACACGCCACTCTAAAAATAGAAGTATTGTATTGAGGTAACGGTACCGTCGGAATTCCCGGTCGTGAGGTTAAATGACTACTTAGGCATTATACGTTTGTGTTGGGTGTGTTGTATTCATATGTATACTTGTGAGGTATAACATATGAATGTTGATGTTTAGATACTTTGATAAATGTATTTTAAAGTATGTTGTTGGAAAAGCATGAAAACCATTTTTACATGTGTGGGTGATGTCGTTTTTATATAAAATGCTTTATGACATATGACACTTTTATATCTTGTTTTATTTTATACTAAGCCACTCTCCTGTGACCTTGTGGTTGCAGATTTCAGTTCGGGGTAGACTCTTATTCCACTAGTGCCATGTCGAAAGGAAAGAAGATCATTTCTAGAGGCTATGCCTGAGATTTTATGATGTATACTGATGTTTTAGATGTTGGATTGTAACTAGAAAACAAATGCTACTTATCTTATTTTTTTGTTTGAGATTGTGTATCCCATAATTAGCTTATCTTTTCAGTATGTAGTTCGGGATGGAGTATCCCTTAGTGGATTATATGCATGATATATGAGTATGGATGTATGATGGCTCTAGACTTGGGGCAATATAGAGTGCATCCCTTATGATTACATACTTATTCTGTTTAGGTAAGTTGTACCATCCCTTCTAAGTGAGATTAATTACCCTTTTAGGAGAGGGAGTGTTACAAATTTGGTATCAGAGTTAAAGGTGATAGATTATGTAGACATGTTGAGTTGGCACTATGTGGACATAGGTTGTAGGTAGTAGGACTTAGGGGTGTCGTACCTTTATCTTTGGACGTCTGTGTGATTAGCTTTGAAGTCTAATTAGAAACGCGTTCTGCAGGCGCAGGTTCTTATTAGAAGTCATAGTAAGACATTAGATTTGGTAAAAACTACCCTATGAGTTATAAGTGGGTAGTTAAGTTTGAGTTATATGTGTAGATCTTAAAATTTGTGTTGGGAAAAAGTTTCTATGATCTTTAATCCTTGTGTAGAAATGTGTTTTGATTATGATCTTAAACGAGTTGAATGATGGGGAAGGGTAGTGGATAGCCCCACATGATGAGCAACCCGGTAATCAAGCAGATCAAACGCTCCAAAGTCTTGTGGCTATCACCCATTTGACTGAGACGAACACCCGATTGCTTAAGATGCAATTGGGAAGGGGTGAGAAGTCAAGAGCTAAGCAGTTTAAAGATCTGGGAGCTAGGGAGTTCAGCGGGACATCTGACCCAGCTGAAGCTGAGAATTGGTTGAAGGATGCTGTACGCATCCTGGATCATTTGGGAGTGATGGAAGATGAACGGGTTGACCTCGTTACGTTCATGTTTAGGGGAGAGGCGAGCAATTGGTGGAAGGCAACCGAGAGACTTCTAAAGTTACCTCGCCCAGGTGTGGAGCCCCCTACACTGTAGGAGGTCACTTGGGCTCGCTTCTCGAGAGCCTTTGATGAGCAGTACAAGCCAGCCTCCTACAAATACGAGAAGGAGAAGGAGTTTATTGAGCTGACTTAGAAGAGCATGAGTATAGCAGATTATGAGATAAAGTTTACTAAGCTATCGCGTTATGCACCTCTCCTAGTGTAAGATGAGGAGACGTGGTGCAGGAGGTTTCAAAGGGGTTTAGAGTTCGCTATCAGGACTAGGCTGATAGTCCTGGAGATAGGCAGTTGCGTGAGCCTGGTGAATAAGGCTAGGATGATCGAGAAGGATCTGAAAGAAGGAACGAGAAGGAGAGAAGACTTTAAGAAGCGAAAGTTTGACAATGCATCCTCAAGAAAGACTTAGAAGAATGGTCCCAAGGGCAATGCAAACAAACCACCGACCTTCCAAAGCCAAATCCATCAGCCGAATGCAAGGAATATAAGGTCCAAGGGGAGCCAGTTGAGTATTGGGGGTTTCGACCAGAGTGAGAAGGGCAGTCTCCCCACATGCCATCAGTGCGGAGCTATAAATCACTTTGTAAAGAATTGCCCCAACAGGAAGAAGGAGATTATTTGCTACCGTTGTAACCAACCGAGGTATATTTCTACTCAGTGCGGGCAGCAAGATAGGCCGACTGCCTCATCCATGGGTAGCAGGAAGACCGGAGGAGATAGACCAGCCGCATCAGGATAGTTTAAGGGAAATGGTATTATTGACGGATCAGTTGCCCCTGAGAGGGTATTTTCCATCACCAGACAGGATGCACGGGCGACACCAGATGTTGTGACAGGTATTGTTATTGCTTTCAGTAGGGATACTTATGTTCTTATTGATCCGGGATCCATGCATTCATTTGTAGCACCTACCTTCATGTCACAGGTAGAGGGCGTCGTACTGGAACTTTTAAATTCCACAGTCACCAAAGCGACACCTCTTGAAGAGGTAATGGCTATTGAGACCATATTTAGAAAGTGCCTGTTAGTTATGGGAGGACAAGATATGGAAGTGGATGCAATGCCATTAAATATGCTAGAGTTTGATTTCATACTCGGGATGGATTGGCTATCCACCTATCATGCATCCTTAGACTGCCTTGATAAGAGGATTGTGTTTCAGATCCCTGCGAAGAGGAATTTATCTTTCTGGGAGATAAAGTAAAGACACCCGTTTGCCTCGTGTCAAATCTCAAGGCAACCAAAATATTACAAAAGGGTTGCCAAGGGTTTTTGGCACGTGTGGTGGACACTGAGTCTGCGAGAGAGGAATTTTTGAGGATACCAGTCATTCATGACTTTTTGGATGTGTTTCCAGATGATTTACCGGGTCTACCTATGGACCGAGAGATCAATTTTACCACTGAGCTGTATGTGGGCACGTCGCCCATATCGATCGCGCCTTATAGGATGTCTCCCACAGAGTTGTGAGAATTGAAGTAACAACTTTAGGAGTTGATGGATAAGAGTTTCATACGACCCAGTGTCTCCTCGTGGGGAGCACCCATACTCTTTGTGAGGAAGAAGAACAAAACTCTGAGAATGTGCATTGACTATCGGCAGTTGAACAGAATTACGGTAAAGAACAAATATCCTTTACCTAGGATAAATGATCTGTTTGATCAGCTGCGAGGAGCTAGCATGTTCTCGAAAATTGATCTGAGATCGGGTTATCACCAGTTGAAGGTGAGAGAGTCAAATGTACTAAAGACTACCTTCCGAACCCGTTATGGACATTACGAGTTTGAGGTGATGCCATTCGGTTTGACGAATGCTCCATTCACGTTCATGGATCTGATGAACCATTCACGTTCATAGATCTGATGAACCGAGTGTTTAGAGAATATTTGGATCAGTTTGTGATTGTATTCATAGAAAACATCTTGATATATTCTCGGAGTGCGGAGGAGCATAAGGAACACTTGAAGATTGCATTGCAGGTCCTGAGAGAACACAAACTGTATGCCGAATTTAATAAATGAAAATTTTGGTTGGACAGTGTGCTGTTTCTAGGACACGTCATTTTAGGTGATGGGATTCAAGTAGATCCAAAGAAGATTGAGGCAGTGGTGGAATGGGAAGGACCAACCAGCGTGACGGAGATTCGTAGCTTCTTGAGTTTGGCCGGGTATTACCGGAGGTTTGTAGAGGGTTTTTCTTTAATAGCAAAACCCTTGACTCAGTTGACTCAAAAGGATGTGAAGTTTGTGTGGTCTGACCAGTGCGAAGAGAGTTTCCAAGAGCTAAAGAAGAGATTGACCACTGCACGAGTCTTGACAATTTCTTCGGAGAAAGGAGGTTTTGTGGTCTATACCGATGCGTTGCACCAAGGGTTAGGCTGCATGCTCATACAGGAAAGGAAGGTGATTGCCTATGCATCAAGCCAATTGAAGACTCACGAGCGAAACTATCGAGTTCATGACTTAGAGTTGGCAGCAATAGTATTTGCCTTGAAATTGTGGCGGCATTATTTGTACGGAGAAACTACAGAGATTTACACAGATCATCAGAGCTTGAAATACATCTTTACCCAGAAGGAGTTGAACCTTCGGTAGTGGAGGTGGATGGAGTTGCTCAAGGATTATGACTGTACGATTAATTACCACCCGGGGAAAGCGAATGTGGTTGCGGATGCTCTTAGCAAAAAATCATCAGGAAGAGTAGCACACTTACAAGGATTATAGCTCGGTCCATTCAAAGAATTGCTACCCACAAGGGTGGAGCTATCAATGAAGACGGAGACAGTTTTTCTTACTCATCTTACGCTCCGACCTTTATTGATAGACAGGATCTAAGAAGCTCAGAAAATGGATCCTCAGCTATTGAAGTTGCAAGATGAAGTCCTTAGAAAGGTGAACAAGGACTTCGTGGTTTCTGAGGATGGGGTACTGATGTATGGGAGATGCTTGTGTGTCCCTAATGATGCTAATTTGAGGAAGGAGATTCTTGAGGAAACTCATGATTCTAAGTATACGATGTACCCGGAGAATACAAAGATGTATTGGGATCTGCGTGAGAACTATTGGTGACGCGGGATGAAGAGTGACGTGGTAGAGTTTGTTTCCAAATGCTTAGTGTATCAATAGGTAAAGATCGAGCACCAGAGGCCGACGGGGTTGCTGCAACCTTTGCCAATACTGGAGTGGAAATGGAAGCACATTACCATGGATTTTGTGACTGGCTTGTCGTGATCCCCCAAGGGAAATAAAGCTATATGGGTGATAGTGGATACACTGACGAAGTCGGCACACTTCTTACCCATCAAGATGACCTTCTCGATGGATAGGTATGCACGGTTGTACATTGACGAGGTTGTTCGGTTGCATGGCGTGCCAGTGTCAGTGGTGTCTGATAGAGATCTTCGATTTACGTCAAAGTTTTGGGGGAGCTTGCAGGAGGCAATGGGAACTGTGTTGAAGTTCAGTACAACCTTTCATCCCCAAATCGATGGGCAATTAGAAAGAACCATTCAAACCTTGGAGGACATGCTCCAAGCTTGTGTTTTAGATCTTCCAGGTAGTTGGGAGGATCACTTGTCCTTGGTTGAGTTTGCATATAACAACAGTTTCCAATCCTCCATTGGAATGGCACTATACAAACCTTTGTATGGGGAGAAAGTGTCGTAGCCCGACTTGTTGGGATGGGGTAGGAGAGAGAAAGTTGTTGGGACCTGAGATAGTCCAGATTACCGCAGATAAAGTTAAGCTGATTCGGGAAAGGTTGAGACAGGCCCAAGATAGACAAAAGAGTTATGCAAACAACCGACGACGAAACTTGGAGTTTGAGATAGGAGATCATGTGTTCTTGAGAATATCTCCATGGAAGGGCGTTATGCGGTTCGGCAAGAAAAGAACGTTGAGTCCTCGTTACATTGGACTTTTTGAGATCATAAAGAAGATTGGGTGTATGGCTTACCAGTTAGAATTGCCCCCAGATTTATCGAGGCTACACGATGTGTTCCATGTATTAGTGTTGAAGAAATATATGCCTGACCCTTCACATGTCCTGTTAGTACAACTTGTGGATCTTAGGTTGGATCTCTCTTACGAGGTAGAACCGGTGCAAGTGTTGGACCAGAAGGACTAAGTCTTGAGGAACAAAATAATCTCATTGGTGAAAGTCTTGTGGAACAGCCATTCTATAGAGGAGGCCACTCAGGAAAGAGATGAAGAGATACGGAAGAAGTATCCACATCTCTTCGATCAGGTACATTTAAATTTTGGGATGAAATTTCTTTAAGGATAGGAGGTTGTAACATTCCGAAATTTATAAATGAAATTTGAGGAATAATTAGTATTTATCAAGCTTAAATTGGGAAATTTGTTAAGTAATTACTCGTGGCCAGTTAGTTAAATTGGAAGTGTTGGGGGAATAAATTTCTAAACCCTAAATGGGTGGAGTATGGGATAATAGAATAAATATTTAATTAGATGGGGGCCCTGTTGGGGAAAGCACAGAATCAGGATGTCAGGATTTTGGGGGCTGCCAGCTCCCCCTTGTCCCACCCATTTCTGTTCCTCACCTTTTACTGTGCCAGAGAGAAATTCCCCCAAATAAAATATCTACTTTTTTCCTCTCCCTAGAACAGCCGAAATCGTCTATTCTCCCTAGAGAAACTTAAGACCTTCTTTCAGTTGTGTGAGAGATTGTGTGAATGATTGAGTGAAGTTCATTCCTAGAGCTTTGAGAGTCATGGAACTGGAGCAGCGGAATTGTCCCCATAACTTTCACAGAAGAAACAAAGGGAAAAAGAGAAGAGGAGAGGCGTGACTGCCATTGGAGAGTTCTTGAGGTTTTTTAGGTAAGAACCATGTTTCTAATCTATCCTATAAATCACACCATGAAATAAAAAAAGAATGGAACCCAGATTCTTTGGTCCTCGGTCCTTTCCTAGCCCTAGGCCATGCCTTGGTAGTTGTCTAACCACGGTTGAGTATTTTCCTTTTTTAATGGAAAAATCTGGTTTTCTTCTTCAAGATCTTGATAGAAAATCCCTTGAGAAGAATTTTAGAATGTTGGATGATGTGTGGTGGGAAGGTAGGAAGTTAACGAAGGATTTGAGACCATGGGAGAAGGTTAAATCACTTCTCTTCTCCCCAAACAGAACCTTAAACCAGAGAAGATGCAAAATAGAGCATCAGTGGGTTTCCAGCTTTGGGGTCGACCGAGACTCCCATTGAGTCGACCCATGGGATGTACAACCTCTGTAGTTTTGACAAACGGTGTGTGAGTCGACCCTTGGAGATGGGGGGTGTTGACTCACAAAGTTCCTACTCTCGGTACCTCCCTCTGTCAAGGATTTGTGTTGACCCAAAGTGGTGGGTGTTGACACAAAGGATGTTGGCTCTCTGTTGTTTGACAGACAAAGATATGTGTCGACTCAACCCTCTAGGTGTCGACCAAAACCCCCCCAGCCTGCCTGAGTCGACCCAAGCCTTCTAGGTGTCGACCTAGGCCTCGCCTAGCATGTGTTGAGTCGACCCAACCGTGAAATGAGTCTACCCGAGACCCATATGTGTCGACCCAACCCAGACTTGAGTCGACTCAAAGCACTAAAAAATAATACTTTCCAATTGGGTTTCTGAGCTTTTGTGGCCACTTTTGGCATTAGGTTCCTTCATAGAAAATGTACCTAATAATCATATCTATCCTCTGAAATTATACCAAGAATTACTGA